>LPNX010351147.1:28091-53380 GCA_001517045.1 Pseudotsuga menziesii
TTGTTTTCAATATCAATCATTGCAGACATGCATATATATGTCACAATGCAAAAAGGGATCTATGGTTTATGTTTTAAGTTGAATTATAATTTTGAACATGGGGTACTCAAGAAAAATTGTGCTAGACCCGAACTTGTTGCAGGAAAACTATTGGTTTCGGATGTTAGCAACTCAAAAAGATAAAAAAATCGCAAGGGATTAGGATGAAGAAGACGAGGACAATAAAATATGACAGAATGGAAGCTGAACATTGGATGAAAAAGGGAACACCGAGGACGGTCTTATTTTTAGGGGGGAAGGATGTAACATCCCTCATGTAAACCCCTGAATGGGTTGTAAACTTTTGAGTAATATTGTATTCGACTTCTGGTGAGGAGCTCAAGGCCAAGGTCCCACCAGTAAGGCCTTGTAATTGATACTATCTAAAGTACCTTAGGATACTCAAGAGTTGAACACAGCTCAATGATGGGCAACTGAATCTAGTAGGGATGGGTAAACCACAAAAAAAAAAACACATGGAAGTCAAATGATGGTAACTATGTATCATCGCGATACGAACGAGGGAACCAACCACCTTCGAACTTGAGACGATTGTAAGATCTCTCACACCCATAACTAGCAATTTACTTAATTGCGGACATGCAGGCCTGGGGCTCGATCATGAAGGAGTTATTGCATAAAAGAGACTTNGGCTGGATAGAAGGGATGTTTTCGCATGAGCACAGGAAATAAATAATTACTGCATTCACTATTCATGGCCATAAAACGGTCACCCAAAATTATGGAGTTGGTAACGTAAAAACCTCCTGGTCAATTGCAATGGTAACGAATTGTTGAGTAATTAGGGCCGAGGTAAGTGGATAATTTGCGGACGAGAGAGGGATGTCCAGAGGTTTGGGTCCTTTTTAATTCACTGTTTCCTGTCGAGAGGGGGAAGCTACCTGGAGAGAACGCCTCTGAACCCGCATAGCATTTCTCCAATTTCATATAGGTATGCCAATCATTAAGTCCCGGGGGGAGAAATTTGGGTATGATCAGAAAGGAGAAACACGGGCTCTTCTTTTGTGTAGAAATGGGTATGCGCTTGGGAAAGGTTTGTCTTCTGCACAGGATGATTCCTCATTACCTATGTCGTGGTATTTGCATTTAATGATATCTTCTTGCCTACGTTCAGGTATGTCCTGGTCTGGTCGAGTGCATTTGATTGATTAAGTTGTTTTGTTTTTTGTTTTATGCTGAGGACCGTGTACATCATTATGTGGTAGAGCCACGCTTCAAGCTTTCCAATCAGGGTTATAGATATATGTGTGTGTGCTGGAGTATGCTAAGTGATTTGTTGTTGGCCCTTGGCTACGCTGGATTTATGCGTGGTTTGGGTGATGAATTTTTTTTTTGATCTTCTTACCAACAGAAACTTGTCTGAGTTGAGATCATGCCTACGCTATGTAACCTAGAGGTCTGCAGATCCTTTCTCTTCGTTTGCCCACAAAAATTTGAGTTTTATTTTCTTCTAAGAGTTGCGATGTGTCTTCTGGCCGCAAACTGCTTTTGGAGCCCCTTTGATTTTTTTTTTCTCTTAGAGTCCACTACTGCTTATGATGCAACGGCCGGGGATGCTATTTGCCCCTGGTTTTTGTGTTTTGAATGATTCGGGTTTGGGTGCTATTTAAAATTTTCCTGGTGAGGTCGTATAGACCGTGCAACCCGCAACCAGAGGGCCAACAAATTTTTATGTGGATGTTCATTATATTTTTCTGTTAAGATACACAGAAATCTCTCGAGCACGTTTTCCATTTGACTATATTTCCTAGCCGGGTCGATATATGATCTTTTGGGGTGTTCTCACTGAGACTAAAGAGCACGATCTCCTTCTGGACAGCCTTTCCTGAGCTAGGTCAACATATTGTTGTCCCTGGTAAGCTAATGCTCATTAGGTCTTGATATGAAAGCAATCCCATAAAATTTTGATGTGTGTTGACCCTCTGCGTAAATTGGATCTGCATTTAAATAGTCTTAAGGGAGGAATAATTTTCATTGAACCAGAGAGCCAAAATGTGACCCTCTGCGTGTGTCATAGGACTATGAATCCTTTGGGCACAACCTGCGCAACTTGGATAGTATTTAATCGGTCATGAAATTATATATTTTATGGCAAGTACCTGGGTGTATGCGATCGAATTTCTAGTAAGGAAATATCAAGGAGAAAGCGCGACTTGTGTTTATATGCATTTCGATTAACCGATAGAAGTATAGATCGTGGCCTCCGTTGTTTTTCATTGGGGTTATGAACCCTTTGCCTTCATGAATTTCTAATCAGAAAATGGATTCCTTCCTCTTGCTAAGCTGACGGGATAGAGCTAGCAGGCTGCTAGTTCTGGTTACCTATTGTTGTGTAAGTATAGACCAATAACTTGCACTGTAAAGATCCAATAAAACATGAGAGAGGTTAATGATTGTATGACAATAAAAATAAAGTTCCAGTCTCAAGAATAAGCCTAGTTATGAACATTATTATTTTTGCATAAAGAACTCATGATTGATCTCTAGATTCAATACCAGCAATTTTCTGGTTCTATTTAAAGATACTCTCAGAGAAAGAGAGTTTACAGAAATTATGATATTGCGAATTGTAACCATTAAATGAATTTAATGTCACCAGATGTGACACCCTTTTGGTGGACGTAACCCCAAGGTTTGGGTGAACCACGTAATTTTGACTGTCTTTCCATGTGTCTGAATGTTTTTTCTTCATTTTTTTTTATGTACCTGTGATGATTTTCTCTGGAACCCTCTTAATGGATTTTTGTTGTATTAAAATATAAGTAATGGTATGATAATGTTGGCACATGGTATAGTTTTAAATAAGCTACAATGTTGCATACCAAATAAATGGATGAATGTTTTAAAAGTATATGCTGTTAGAGTGATCGGAAGTGTTTCTCCTACAATTTATTATTAAAGAAATAGACATTGAGTGATCTGTTCCTTAATGATAGATGAAGG
Source organism: Pseudotsuga menziesii (assembly GCA_001517045.1). NCBI lineage: Eukaryota > Viridiplantae > Streptophyta > Pinopsida > Pinales > Pinaceae > Pseudotsuga > Pseudotsuga menziesii. Next base: position 31,095 of record LPNX010351147.1, read on the forward strand.
TTAATATAGCGAATGATAGGGAAATTCTCATACCAGTATTCAGCATTTGACGGAATTACTTAATCATGTAAATATAGAGCAGGTTTTGTTTTTTGGTCTTAGTGAAATAAATACAAACCGCGTGGTTGGTTTTGTAAAGGAGAATGAATATGCTAGGACGAATGTTTTTTTTAATGCCTGTAGTTCGGCCTTCCCGAATTAACCTTACATGAACCCGTTGATTTTTCATCTAAATTCCGTCTCTAACATGTTTGACAAACATAATGTAACAGCGAAACAATACTTCACCCTCTTTTCACCGTAATGCCTTTGAGGTAACAGCTACACCTCAAGGGTAGTTATTTAAGAGTCCCATTGTTTAATTGCAAATCAATTATGCTGCAATATTGGTTAAAGCAACTGGAGTAGGTATCTAGATGCATATGGGTGTCTCTCTACTGAAATCAAACCTTTCAGCCACAAATCTTATGTTGTCACTAAGATTAGTGTTTGCTCTATAAATAAAGATGTATTATATCATAACTTTTAGGTAAGTCCTTCCTTGGAAACCACTAATCTAAAGAAAGATGATAGTGCATGAAAGATTCTGTTGTAGCATTAGGACTTATGTATATGTGTGTCTTAAGTCATGGAAGGATTACTTAATCATATGTATATTCAAAGGAAAGATAAGCTTGCTTGGTTTATGTTATAAACATCGATCAAGTAGATGCAAGTTGCATGTTTGGTTTCCTTTTTTTATAGAGAAGAATGAATCTCGAATTGTCAAATGATTGTTTTTTACAATACGTGTACGTTGACAGTTTTGACTGAACATGCTTCATTGAAACGTCTTTTAAAATCTACCACTAATGGGATAGACTTTTCTGCAGTAACAACGAAGTATAAATCTTACCATTTTCACACCTAATGACACTGTCGTACAGGAGGTACATTACATATGGCATCAGAGCCAAAGTTGAAACACTTGGGCCTAATTGGGCTCAAAACGCTCCTACATGTTTTACTTTGGAACTACATGTCTACTGACCTTGGAGTTGTGCAGGGGAGGCTGGAACATTAGCTCAAAATCACAAGGAAGATGAACCAGTACCTTGTGAGTTCGATGTGAGAACCGAGCATGTAAGTACACAGGTACATGGTTATTCTCTTGCTCACTTACGAATATGTTTCACAAATAGCTAAGACGATTGCTTCGTCTCTATTTTGAGTTGCAGCAATAAACTTTACTAAGGTTGAGGAGTCTTCTTGGAGAAACTCATGGTTGACGAAGGTATTATAGTAGTCCTATTATAATAGTAATGTGGGGTTGGAATTTGTAGATTAATTGGATGCTAATGACTTGTTATATGTTAAAAGAATTCCGTGAGTCCATTGCCTGTTGAAATTTGGCTGATAACTTTGAAAGTGAACTTTGATTATGTTGGATTCCTGACATTGACCTTTTTGGTTAAATACCTAGATTGAAATCCTTATTTGGTTTCCAAACTAAACCGGTTACATAGGCATCAATTCTTAATCTGTTTGTAGTTGATTGTTGAAATCATACTGATTGGAATCTCATTATTGATGAAAGAGTGTTCGACACATTTCTTGATATGATAGAAAAATGAAGGATTGAAAGTTGATAATGAATTATGGTTATAAATCCATTAGTAGAGGTTTGAAGTCTTGTATGGTAAAAATCTATTTGCTTGTTCACTAAAGTAACAAAATAAATACAGGTCAAACTGTATCTCTTTATGAATCGTGGCATTGCTGGATTGAGCATTAAAAAAATCCTTAAACAGAATGGCAAATGTGCTTGATCCGTGTTGACCTCGCTAGGGGTATTGTGCATATTGGGGAATGATGTTATACGTACTGAAAATTTTCTGTATAGTACAAGTACTAGCTTTAATGAATTCTTAGAGTCATGTTCTTAATGGTGAATGTTCTAGAAATGATTGCTTGCACTTGGATTTGAGCTCTTGATCTTGAATTATCTCATGTTGTGATTAGCCCATGGATGGTACTTTCATTTTGGTATTGATCTAGTAGACAAATAGACTATTTGTTGGATTGCGATCATATGTCTATTTGTAGATTCTGGCAAGAACCCTAGAATTAGTTCTAGTGCTAGACTATAGGATCTTGTTGGTAATCTTGTGATAAAAACCCTGAAGATCTTGATAGCATTATTGTTTCTTGGATGATGTTAAGATTGGAGTTTTAAGAGCTTATATGGATATTGAGGTTGGAAAAAATAAATGAGTTCGTGAATGTTGTATGATGTTACATGCTAACATGGCAGGATGGGCCAGGAACACTATCAGTTGGAGCCGACTATTACAAAATATTTGTTGTCGTAGATAATGAAGTTAAGTACTAGTGTTGTTTTACTTGATTTGAACTACTAGATCCCAAGTTTTATAGCCTAACTATGGATGATGTTGTTTACATACTAACAATGTAGGCTTCGCCAGGATTATGGATCTTACTACAACCGATGCGCATTATGGTATGTGAATCCTCCTGCATGTATAGTTGCGCTCAAATACTCAGAAAAGAGTAAGGAGTAATTTTACTAGATTATATACAAGGCTATCTATCTCGTAAATGGTGATTAAAATCGTTGAAAACTATGAAACTCTGATAATTGATTATTGATATTTTTGGGATTATCCATGAATGCTTTAACTGACCACCTATGGGGGAATTGCAGGCATTGAAATTGGGGCCATGATGAGTGCTAAAGCTCTCGGATTGTAATGAGTTACAAAGATATGAGAAAAATCTCATGCGCATAAACTTTTTACCATGAGGAAAGTGGTGATGGAGGTAGTGGTTAAAAGCTAGATTGTTTTTCCCCTGGGCCAGCGAGGGACCACTATGCAGTCTGGGGATGCCTAGGTGTAAGAAATTTTGGTTAAGACTCGTTCTACACACATTGAGAGGACTGTCACAAGAGTGGGGGACTCTGTGAAGAGAATAACCTCTAGGCATTGTGGGGTGTGCGAGAACGGAGTGCCTCAGCTTGGTGAAGCACCCTGAAGAGCACAAAAAGGAGATACGCCTAAAGAAGGGTATCGTCCTTGTGTTGGGTGGCTTGAATCAGTACTTGGGTACTCTCAGCACTTGGCATGTTGGGATGGAAAACATCCAGAGAAAGAAACAATGGCAAAGCGCCCTAAATAGCACCAGAAGGAGATACGCCTAAGGAAGGGTATCGTCCTTGTGTTGGGTAGCTTGGATTGGTACTCATAGTACTGTTAGCACTTGGAGTGCTGAGGACATCCAAGAAGAGAATAATGCCAGGAACATGTATGTGCATTACAGGTAAATTGGTACCTATGAGGTAGTATGTCTATTTATTGGCAAGTAGAATTGAGATATATATTGGAACTACTATGGATTATGAAAATTGTATAGTTTGGATTCTGAGTTATACATTGTTTTCAATGTTGATCATTGCAGACATACATATATATGTCACAATGCAAAAAGGGATCTATGGTTTATGTTTTAAGTTGAATTATAATTTTGAACATGGGGTACTCAAGAAAAATTGTGCTAGACCCGAACTTGTTGTAGGAAAACTATTGGTTTCAGATGTTAGCAACTCGAAAAGATAAAAAAATCGCAAGGGATCAGGATGAAGAAGACGAGGACAAGAAAATATGACAGAATGGAAGCTGAACATTGGATGAAAAAGGGAACACCGAGGACGGTGTTATTTTTAGGGGGGAAGGATGTAGCATCCCTCATGTAAACCCCTGAATGGGTTGTAAACTTTTGAGTAATATTGTATTCGACTTCTGGTGAGGAGCTCAAGGCCAAGGCCCCACCAGTAAGGCCTTGTAATTGATACTATATAAAGTACCTTAGGATACTCAAGAGTTGAACACAGCTCAATGACGGGCAACTGAATCCAGTAGGTATGGGTAAACCACAAAAAAAAAACACATGGAAGTCAAATGATGGTAACTAGGTATCATCGCGATACGAATGAGGGAACCAGCCACCTTCGAACTTGAGACGATTGTAAGATCTCTCACACCCATAACTAGCAATTTACTTAATTGTGGACATGCAGGCATGGGGCTCGATCATGAAGGAGTTATTGCATAAAAGAGACTTCTAACTACAAACTATAAAAAAATAGATCATAAAAATGGGAACATAAAACCCCACGCCCAATAAAGTTCTTCCACCTCGCTTTAGCCAGAGGCATTGAAGGAAGAAGACATAGCTAAAAAGTATATATATATATACGATGGTAATATATATATATACATAAAGGGTTTCATGAATAATACAAAGAATATATATATATATATGAGGGTAGAATATATATATATATAAAGGTATGGGTTTTCTTATATAAAATGACAGGGGTTTTTAAGTCAAAAGGAAAAGGGTAAAATAATAGATTAAACCCTTTTAAGAATTACTATATGAATTAATCTTTATAGGGAGAGAAAGAAATGTCGTTAATATATACTGAACAGATTCCTTCTACGCTTGGATCTTGGCTGGACAGAAGGGATGTTTTCGCATGAGGATAGGAAATAAATAATTACTGCATTCACTATTAATGGCCATAAAACGGTCACCCAAAATTATGAAGTTGGTAATGTAAAAACCTCTTGGTCAATTGCAATGGCAACGGATTGTTGAGTAATTAGGGCCGAGGTAAGTGGATAATTTGCGGACGAGAGAGGGATGTCCAGAGGTTTGGGTCCTTTTTAATTCACTCTTTCCTGTCGAGAGGGGGAAGCTACCTGGAGAGAACGCCTCTGAACCCGCATAGCATTTCTCCAATTTCATATAGGTATGCCAATCATTAAGTCCCAGGGGGAGAAAGCTGTGTATGATCATAAAGGAGAAACACAGGATCTTCTTTTGTGTAGAAATGGGTATGCGGCTGGGAAAGGTTCGTCTTCTGCGCAGGATGATTCCTCATTACCTACATCGTGGTATGTGCATTTAATGATATCTTCTTGCCTGCGTTCAGGTATGTCCTGGTCTGGTCGAGTGCATTTGATTGATTAAGTTGTTTTTTTTTTGTTTTATGCTGAGGACCGTGTACATCATCATGTGGTAGACCCATGCTTCAAGCTTTCCAATCGGGGTTATAGATATATGTGTGTGTGCTGGAGTATGCTAAGTGATTTGTTGTTGGCCCCTCGCTACGCTAGATTTATGCGTGGTTTGGGTGATGAATTTTTTTTTTGATCTTCTTACCAACAGAAACTTGTCTGAGTCGAGATCATGCCTGCGCTGTGTAACCTAGAGGTCTGCAGATCCTTTCTCTTTGTCTGCCCACAAAAATTTGAGTTTTATTTTCTTCTAAGAGTTGCGATGAGTCTTTTGGCTGCAAACTGCTTTTGGAGCCCCTTTGATTTTTGTTTTCTCTTAGAGTCCACTGCTGCTTATGATGCAACTACTGGGGATTCTATTTTCCCCTGGTTTTTCTGTTTTGAATGATCCGGGTTCGGGTGCTATTTAAAATTTTCCTAGTGAGGTTGTATAGACCGTGCAACCCGCAGCCAGAGGGCCAATAAATTTTTATGTGGATGTTCATTATATTTTTCTGTTAAGATACAGAGAAATCTCTCGAGCACGTTTTCCATTCGACTATCTTTCCTAGCCGGGTCGATATATGATCTTTTGGGGTGTTCTCACTGAGACTGAAGAGCACGATCTCCTTCTGGACAGCCTTTCCTGAGCTAGGTCAACATATTGTTGTCCCTGGTAAGCTAATGCTCATTAGGTCTTGATATGAAAGAAATCCCTTAAAATTTTGATGTGTGTTAACCATCTGCGTAAATTGGATCTGGATTTAAATAGTCTTAAGGGAGGAATAATTTTCATTGAACCAGAGAGCCAAAATGTGACCCTCTACGTGTGTCATAGGACTATGAATCCTTTGGACACAACCTGCGCAACTTGGATAGTATTTAATCGGTCATGAAATTATATATTTTATGGCAAGTACCTGGGTGTATGCGATGGAATTTCTAGTAAGGAAATATCAAGGAGAAAGCGTGACCTGTGTTTATATGCATTTCGATTAACCGATAGAAGTACAGATCGTGGCCTCCGTTGTTTTTCATTGGGGTTATGAACCCTTTTCCTTCATGAATTGCTGATCAGAAAATGGATTCCTTCCTCTTGGTAAGCTGACGGGATAGAGCTAGCAGGCTGCTAGTTCTGGTTACCTACTGTTGTGTAAGTATAGACCAATAACTTGCACTGTAAAGATCCAATAAAACATGAGAGAGGTTAATGATTCTATGACAATAAAAAGAAAGTTCCAGTCTCAAGAATAAGCCTAGTTATGAACATTATTATCTTTGCATAAAGAACTCATGATTGATCTCTAGATTCAATACCAGCAATTTTCTGGTTCTATTTAAAGATACTCTCAGAGAAAGAGAGTTTACGGAAATTATGATATTGCGGATTGTAACCATTAAATGAATTTAGTGTCACCCGATGTGACACCCTTTTGGTGGATGTAACCCCAAGGTTGGGGTGAACCACGTAATTTTGACTATCTCTTTCCATGTGTCTGAATGTTTTTTCTTCATTTTTTTTATGTACCTGTGATGATTTGCTCTGGAACCTTCTTAATGGATTTTTGTTGTATTAAAATATAAGTAATGGTATGATAATGTTGGCACATGGTATAGTTTTAAATAAGCTACAATGTTGCATACCAAATAAATGGATGAATGTTTTAAAAGGATATGCTGTTAGAGTGATCGGAAGTGTTTCTCCTACAATTTATTATTAAAGAAATAGACATTGAGTGATCTGTTCCTTAATGGTAGATGAAGGTTAATATAGCGAATGATAGGGAAATTCTCATACCAGTATTCAGCATTTGACGGAATTACTTAATCATGTAAATATAGAGCAGGTTTTGTTTTGTGGTCTTAGTGAAATAAATACAAACCGCATGGTTGGTTTTGTAAAGGAGAATGAATATGCCGGGACAAATGGTTTTTTTAATGCCTGTAGTTCGGCCTTCCCAAATTAACCTTACATGAACCCGTTGAGTTGTCATCTAAATTCCATCTCTAACATGTTTGAAAAACATAATGTAACAGCGAAACAATACTTCACCCTCTTTTCACCGTAATGCCTTTGAGGTAACAGCTACACCTCCAGGGTAGTTATTTAAGAGTCCCATTGTTTAATTGCAAATCAATTATGCTGCAATATTGGTTAAAGCAACTGAAGTAGGTATCCAGATGCATATGGGTGTCTCTCTACTGAAATCAAACCTTTCAACCACAAATCTTATGTTGTCACTAATATTAGTGTTTGCTCTATAAATAAAGATGTATTATATCATAACTTTTAGGTATGTCCTTCCTTGGAAACCACTAATCTAAAGAAAGATGTTAGTGCATGAAAGATTCTGCTGTAGCATTAGGACTTATGTATATGTGTGTCTTAATTCATGGAAGGATTACTTAATCATATGTATATTCAAAGGAAAGATAAGCTTGCTTGCTTTATGTTATAAACATCGATCAAGTAGAAGAAAGTTGCATGTTTGGTTTCCTTTTTTTATAGAGAAGAATTAATCTCGAATTGTCAAATGATTGTTTTTTACAATACGTGTAGGTTGACAGTTTTGACTGAACATGCTTCATTGAAACGTCTTTTAAAATCTGCCACTAATGGGATAGACTTTTCTGCAGTAACAACGAAGTATAAATCTTACCATTTCCACACCTAATGACACTGTGGTACAGGAGGTACATTACAGCATGGTTTCAAAAATTATTTGAGCATTATTTGTATGAGCCATGTGAATGATTTTAGGTGATTGCAGTTATTATTAGGTAGGGATTTTATTGATTTATTTGGTGTCCCAGGAACAAGAATTGATTGAAACAACATATTTATGGTAGCATCAATAATTAACTATAGTGTTACCAAAACCATAAATCCCAATATGCTAATAACTAGGAGGACTGAGAAATGTATTTCGTTATAGTGGATGAGGTTCAAAGGGATGATTTTCCATTTATTAGGAGAATATCCGTTTCTCCTTTCATATTTTGTAGTTGTAGGTACCAACTCCAAGCTTCTCAACTGTCACATAAGGACCAACCCATAATTATTGAAAATTTGTATGCCTTACTCTCTCTTCATGAGGCTAGTACCATTTAAGAACCAAATCATTGATTTTGAAATATTTATTTCCAATTGATTTATTAACATACTACTTCTTGATTGTTTTTTTATGTACTATGAATTTGCTTCTCACCTTGTCTCTTTCCTCTTCCAATTTCAACAAAGTGTTTATCCTACTTTGGAAAATATGACCCTCATGTCCTCTAGATGCTTGAGATAACTAAAAGGAAGGGAAAAAACACAGTGGGGGGAATAATGAATTCCTTTTTGTAGAGAAGGAAGTAATTCAAAGTTCTTGATGATTATTTTGGGGTATCCCTATCGATCGAGATAATTATAGGGAGATCATTGTGTTATTTTTTTTGGTGATAAACTACTATTCTTTCTAGGATCGAGATCAATTTTTTTTGTGGATTCACCTACCATGTTTTCCCAAAGAATATTAGTTTGATGCATAATACATATTAATTCCTTTATGTAGAGAAAACTTGCTTTAGTGTTTGAATAAAATTATGTTGAGTTATCGAATACAAGAGACAATGGAACCCATAACTTAGTAATTACATGCTCCTCTAGAAATTGAACAACAATGTCTTTTTTAAGTTTGGTTAAGGACACAACTTCAGTCCATATTCTAATGTAATATGTAGAGGTTAATGCTAGGATATTTAGACACTTAGGAGTTAGTTAAGATCAACTTGTTAGAATGTATATTTAGGAAATAATGTGTTTCTTTAGGATGCAATTATGCATAGTAATCCAATGGTTATGATATGTTCTAAACATAGAGTGATCTGACGATTCATCCTTTCCATGATCTTAATGGCCATTGGCATATAGCTTATCACCAGATTGATCCATGATATATATTTAAAGAGATTAATGATTGATTCTGAGAAACTCATTGTAACATTTTTTTTCTTTTGTATAGTAATATTGCCTCAACTAGCTATTTGGATGGGGCTGTGGACTGTTTCCATTTTTTAGGGTTTCAACCACGTAAAAAAATTGGTGTATTGATCTGTAATAAAAAATTTTGAATCACTTTTCAAGGTGTTTGAGTTTTTGGAAATATCTTGTATTTGTCAAACATGGTATTAGAGCTATTATGAATTTCTTCCATTGGTGATTGAAATATTGAACTGGTGTTTCCATCTACATGAAAGGATTTATGGTTTTTTATTTTTCTATGGATTCTATGAAATATGTGTTCCATTGCATCTAGAGAAATGATTTCAGTTAGAAACATGTTTTTATTTTGTTGAAAAAAGTTTCTGTTTTCATAAGATTCTACCATTTTACAATATCCAAATCTATACTATTTATGATTACGCATTAAAAAAATTCTCACATTCTTTCATATTTTAGCATGTTTTTTATTTTATTTTATTTCTGGTTTGTTACCTTTTCAATTTGTGTATTCTCTTTGCCACTCAATATATGAAAACTTAGAAATTTAGAACCAGAGTGGAAAGGTTTCTTTTTACTGAATATGATATTTGGGATGCACTTTGTGTGAGCTTGTTAAACCAAAGGTAGTGGGGAAGATTACATTTTCTGGGTACACTAACAAATGGCTAACCCCAAATCAGATAAATTTCCATTTCAAAATTTTATTTTTTGTTTTTGTGTGGTTGTGTATTGTCTTGCAAGATAAAAGGTAGGGTTTTGGTGTAAGCACATAGTCCAAGGCCAGAGAGTAAAAATAAAAATAAGGGAAAATAACACTTCCTTCCATCCAAATTTTACATATCTTTTGTATTATCTCACTTGGTTGAAAGTTGATTTATTAAATAATAGATCTTGGGTTCAAGTCTAGTTTTTTTGTAGTTATTAAATAATAGGTCTTAGATTCAAGTCTTATTTTTTTGTAGTTGTTTGTGACTTCTCCCACCATGAAATCTATTCTCACCATACATGAATCTAATTACAGGTCATTCAGTGAACATGATGCTTTCTCGTTTGTCCCTAAAATCCAAATTGCATTCAAACACCATAAAATTCATATTTGAACACAGTACAATAGGCATTGTTCGGCCTAATATTCGAAAGCAGTAGAATAGATGTTGATCTAATACAAAAAAAAATCTATATCCTAGTACTTTGTTTCATAACTGAAGAGAAACAAAAATAAATTAAACTCGAATATGAATTTGATTGATCTAATTCTTACCCTTGTGGAGTTGAGTAGTTAATGACAGAGCAGGTTACCTTGCCTTTTGATAAATTTTGATTACTCTTAACCTTTCATCTATTTTGATCCTCCAAGAGTGATCCTTTGAGAAAGTATGAATGTTTTTTATTAGGCATAATGTGTGTCCTTTAGCCAACATGTGTCAGCATGTGTAGGGATTTCCTAGATCGACTTGGAGCTCCAAATTCTCTTGAAAAACTGGGAGGACTTTCTCACAGCTCCATAAAACCAACTAAAGAGATGTGATACTACCAAATAGAACCATGCAGTCATGACATGAATATTGATTAACAACAAGTAAGCTATCGATGTAAAAAAATTGATAGCCTAGACATTAAGCTCAATGTTGACCTTATACAATTGTTTCTTGTTTCCTTGGTTCATCACACTATTCACCCTACATATTTCATTTACCTGAAAACAAGTTTACTTAAAAAACCTATTTATATGACTAGTATGAAACCTAGAGCATTAAGAATGAATTTGGGAAAGCTCTTATTTATTGTCTATTCTTTAGGCTGGCCCAGCATTTACTAGTGAAGCATGCAGATGTAGTTTTGATAATAGAGAACGGGGTCTCTTTTTTGCTACATATGTAAAGAAAATGTTGAAAATACAATGGTCAGATTCTCATTATTCAACCATGATGAGTGATTGAAAAAACTAAACTTTCTATATGTTGTAGCTCAGCTTCTAACTAATTTATATCCATTTAATAAAAGAATGATTAAAACAATAACTACAATGCAAGGTACAGAGACCCACTTTTCACTCCTTGAGGAATAAATAAATAAATTTATTTAAGTTCCTTAACAAACACCCAAAAAGTGGTTTGATCCATTTTATCTTCTAAAGTATATCAGAATTGAACTAAAATTGGCTCTTATGTTTATTGCTTAGAAAGGAGTTCAATTCATTTTTAATCAATTGAAGAGGGTTTTCTCTATTCATTTTTTTCTCTGAGGCCATTTTTTAGGTATTCCTAAACAAATTGATAAGACTTAACTTGCATGAATTTGGAGATGATCAATGTGTATTTATGTGCCATGGATCACTCTTGGAGAATTTCAACTCTCTACTTGAACCCAAGGAGATTCAACATCTAAAACAGTGAAGTCAAAGATAGTTTTCTTCCTTATTCCCTTTATTTCTAGCACCAGGGTTTCTAGATCTCTTTATTTTCTAGCGCAAGTGTTTATATCTTATTAAAGGAATTATTGGTTAATTAACTTTAGTTAGTTGGATCTTTTACCTCATTTAATATGTTAGTAAAACATGATATAAAACCTGATTGAATTATAGGCAAATTTCAGACGATATGATGGTGAATCGTTTGAAGGGTTTTTGAGGATTCTAGAGGAGCATCGAAGCAAGGTAGTGGTAGGGTTCTCCCTCGTAACACAGGTTGAAGGGTAGCCAAGCCTCATCAATCTACCCATAGGAAACACATTCATGCCTCCTCCACTATGCCATGGTGGCATTAGGGCAGGGGGATTTTCCCCCGGTAGGTGGGGATCCAGTAGCTGGACGGGAGGAGCAGGTCGAGGATGGAAAGGAAGGGGGGAGTCAGCCAGGCTCTAGGAAAGAAAAGAAGGCTGGGTTGGGGGGATTGTTACCAAATATGGCATCTATCCATGTGATCCAAATCTGATCTGAAGAAGTCAGAGGCAAGATTGAATCCTGGAAGGAAAATCCCTAATTGGGAAATTTCTGGGGATATGGCCGAAGGAGAAAGACATGGTTAAATGGATTAATGGGGTATGGAACCATAAAGGCCACTAAAATATTTAGTTAGGCTCAAAAGGTTTCTTCACTATTATCTTCTTTAATCAAGAATACATGGATAGACTCGGGGAGGGAGGCCCATACTTCTTCTTCTCGCCAGGGTTATACCTGCACCCATGGAAGGAGTGTTTTAACACAGAGACAGAGGACATGACAGTTGCACCGGTTTGGATTCACCTCTTCTCTCTTTTGGGTGAATACTAGGATATGGAGACTCTGAGGGACATTGGAAACACACTGGGGGAATTCATTAAAATAGCAGAACAAACCAAGATCCAAAGGTACACTGACTTCCCTAGGATTTGTATCTATATGGACCTCTCCAGAGAGCTCCCATAAGCAATTAGTCTCAACTGGGAAGATGAGGAGTGGATCCAACCCATTGACTATGAGAAACTCCCCTTGATATGTCGCCACTATCAGGATTATGGTCACCTCGGAAGGAATTGCCCTAAACTTAGTCCTAGGACTGAATCGTCTGCTCCCCGTCAAGGTAAGGACTTGGAAGCGGATGGGTTTACTCAGGTCAAGAACATGAGGAGAAGCAAAGGGGGAGGAAGACCCATCATGAAAAAGGAGCCAGTGACAAAGGATAATAGGCTAGGGAATATTTTGAGGTTATTGAGTCAATGAATGAGGACGAAGAGAGTCCAGTGGTGAAACCGGTTTCAAACCAGAAGGAAAACCTTCCCAAACCCAGAGAGGAGGAGGATGATAAATAGATGGAAGGTCTGGAGGAGGAGGAAGGTGAAGACATGGAACTAGGTGAGCTAGACCTAGATGCGATCAAGGAGGAATGCAGGAAGAAGGGACAAGGTTATGTCTCAAGATGCCAGCTTGAACTCGTTCAGGAAGCAATCATTTGTATGGGTGCTCTTGAGAGCCTTGGGATTGATCTTGATGCCCAGAAAGGTAGCAAGAGGAATTCTCCAGAGGAGGAACTTCGAAGAGGGAGGAAGACAAATAAGCAGTGCATAGCAACAGTCGGAGTTCAACTGATTGAATCTGACCAATACCCAACAATCAGGGTAGCTTTCTCTGAAGCTAAAAAAAGTTGTCAATGAAGATCATATCATGGAATATAAGTGGGTGTGGCAACCCCAGGAAGTGGAAAAATATAAATTGAAAAATTAAGAAGGAAACACCGGATATTCTTTTCATTCAAGAAACTAAATGCAGTATGTGGGGTTTAGAGAAGATTAAGGATAAAATATGGAAAGGAAGTCACCTTATGGCCCTAGATGTAGCTGGTCAATCTGGTGGTGTGGCAATCTTCTAGCAGCCTCAGACTGTGGATTTCTCTAACTGGAAAGAAAATAAGTTTTCTCTAATGGTAGACTTTTGTTTTTTGGATTCAAGGGTGAAGGGATCCCTAGGGAATGCTTATGGCCCTAGCACCTTCCCTAAGAAGCAGTCCTTCCTAGATATCCTCAACTGGTTTAAAGAGCAATCGGAGAGGGGGACGTGGGTGCTTGGTGGTGACTTCAACTTGATTGCCAATATGGGGGAGAAGAAGGGTGGTAGATGCTTCCTGGATAAATACCAGGATGCTTTCAGTGAGTTTTTGTCCCAGAGCTTGCTGGTTGACATGGAGACAGAAAATTCTTGGTACACTTGGAACAACAAGAGAGGGGGGTAATATCTGGTGGCATCTCGCTTGGATTGGTTCTTGGTGTCTGAGAATATCATGCATAGTTTGGGGGAGCTACTTGCTGATGTTCTCCCGGTAGCTGGCTCAGACCACTAGCCCATTTTCCTTTCTTGGGATTGGTCTAGCACCCCTATGGAAAAAACTTTTCATTTTGAACACTTCTGGATGGAGCAAACATATTTCAAGGACCTTGTCAGTCAATGGTGGCAGGAGTTGGTCCCCCCCCTGGAACCGTTATGTACCGCTTTCAGCAGAAACTCAAGGCCCTGAAGGAAAAAATCCACACATGGAATAGGGAGGAATTTGGGAACATCTTTGAGGACAAAAAAAAATGTTAACTGAGATAGACCTCATTAATAGACAAGGCATGGAGGGAGGGTGGGATGAGGACATGAAAGTCAAAGAGAAGGATTTAATGAGTTAGCTGGAGGCTAGGGAAAAGCAGGAGGTAATTTTCTAGCAACAAAATATGAGGGTCAAATGGCTGCAAGAGGGCGAAAGAAACACCAAATTATTTCACAACTTGATGATCCAGAATCTAGAAACTTAAGAAAGGAGATGGCACTAGAGTGGAAACTAGACAGGAGATTGAAGTTGAACTCACTCAGCACTTCTCTGAGATCCTTAGAGAGGATGGAGGAGACAGAATCTGGGATATTGAGCAAATCACTAGCTTAATCCCCAGAATGGTCACTAGCAAAAACAATGAAATGATGACCAAGCCTATAGAGATGCAGGAGGTAGAGGAAGCGGTCAACCAAATGGCCCTGGGAAAAGCCCCCAGACCTGATGGTTTCACAACCAACTTCTTTCACCACTTCTGGGACCTTTTCAAGGAGGACGTGCTAGCCATTGTTGAGGAATCCAGGACCAAGAGGGGTGTCCTCAAAGCCTTCAATGCTACCTTCCTCACCCTAATCCCCAAAGAGGCAGGGGCGGACACTCCTAAAAAATTCAGACGAATAGTGCTATGCAACGTAATCTACAAAATTATCTCCAAGGTCATTGCTAATTGGATCAAACCCCTTTTCCCATTGATTATTAGCCTAGAGCAGTCTGGTCTCATGGAAGGAAGACAAATCCTGGATGGGTTATTCTGGTTCATGAAGTGTTGCACTCGCTCAAAATCACTAGGACTCCAAGTATGATGATCAAACTGGACATAGCAAAGGCATATGATAAGCTAAATTGGGAATTCATGGAGAAAATGTTAGGGGCCTATGGTTTCTCTCATGCTTGGGTGGAGTGGGTCATGGGCTTGATCACTAAGCCCTTATTCAACATTCTCCTTAATTGTTCCCTGACGAATACTTTCTAGCCTTCTCAGGTTATTCGCCAAGGAGACCCTCTATCTCCCTTCCTCTTTATCCCTATGATGGAAGGTCTGAGTCACCTCATTTCTTCCCAGGTTGGTCGTGGAGAAATAAGGGGAGTTAAGGCTCATGAGGGGGCCCCTCCTCAAAATCACTAGAAATTCGTTGACGATACCATGCTCATGGGGCACCCTTCAGTCCAAGAAGCACATAGCTTCAAGAATAACCTAGATCTGTTCTCTAGGGCCTTTGGCCTGGCGGTCAATCCTAACAAGTCCTAAGTTTTCTTTGTCAACACTCCTTCAGCCACTCAAAGGAACATTTTAAGAGTCCTGGGGTTTGCGAGAGGGGATTTCCTATCCAAATACCTTGGGATCCCCCTTGGGATGGGGAGGCTGCAAAAGGAGGCCTGGAAAGAGCTTTTGGAAAGATTGAAACAAAAACTTTCAAGCTGGGTGCTTCGACCCTTAAATTTCCCCAGCAGAATAAGTTTGGTCAAGTCCATTTTGAAAGCTATGCCGACCTACCTCTTCTTGACTTTAGCTTCTCCCAAGTCTATCCTCAAGGAAATTTGGCATTTACAATGTAATTTTCTCTTGGGGGCTGGGAGAAGAAGGCCAAATTCTCACTGGTGAGTTGGGAGGATGTCTGCAGGCCTAAGGAGCAAGGAGGTTTAGGCCTGAGAGACCCTGAAGTGATGATGGAAATTCAAGGAGCCAAAGTTTGGTGGCGATGGGTAAACTACACCTTGGAGCCTTGGGCCAAACTGTGGCACATGAAATATGCCCGAGACAGGCCTATCCAACAATTGATTAGATTCAATGAGTCCCCAAACAGTTCCCCCATATGGTTGAAAGCTTTGGCTAGAAGGACTATAATCCAGGAGCATAGCTTTTGGAAGATTAGGGATGGAAGCAGGGATAAATTTTGGGAGGATTCATGGAACCAGCTCCCCATCCTTGGTAGGGATCGAAGTTGTACTAACATCAAGTAGCAGGTGATTGAGGGGGGCAGGGTCCAAGTGAACCAGTCTTGGATGGTTGGTGATTTCAAGGATCAATGCCATTGGGACTTTCAGGAGAAACCTAAACCCACAAGTGAGGAGGATTGGGAAGCCTTTCAGGAGGAACTAAATAAATGTTTCATCAAGGTTCAAGAGGGTCCCGATGTCTTAAGATGGGGATACACGCCTAGAGGTGCCTTTAACATTAAGGAGGCCTATCAAATAAGGATCACGCGTCAGGCTGTGGTGGATGATATTTGGAAAAGAATATGGGTAGCCAACCTTTGGCCCAAGGTTTCTCTCTTTGATTGGCTAGTTGTTCGGGGGAGGATTCTCACTTGTGACAACTTGCATAAGCGAGGGGTCCAAGGTCCTTCTCAATGCTACTTGTTCTACCGAGAGGAGGATTCCATGAACCACCGGTTGGATAGTTGCTCCTTTGCAGTAGCGGTTTGGGACAAGGGCGCGATGGGATTTCGTTGGAGCGACAGAAGGCATGGCCAACCATCTCGGTCCCTATGAGAGTGGCACCCAAAATCCTTCAGAAACCCTATCATCAGAACAATCTAGAAATCCTTGCCAAGTATGACTATGTGGTGCTTATGGAAGGAATGAAATGCTCATATCTTCAGGAATCAACATAAATATGTGGAGGAGGTGTGGAAAATGGTGAAGGAAAACCTCCTATCTTCCATCTAATGCATGCAGTGGCACGATTAGGACAAGATTATCCCACGGGAGGAAGCCTAGATAGCCATGAATTGGGGACTAAATAGATCCATGATGGATGGTCTATGCTAATGGGATAAGTTATGCCAACCCTCTAGCCCAAATTTTTGGTCTTCCCCTCCCCCCCTGTCTTCAAGATGAACTTCAATGGTGCTTCCAGAGGCAATCCAGGCCCGGTGGGATTTGGGGGTCTTTGCTGTGACCACGATGGCAAGATCACAATGGTATTCCCAGGCTTAATAGGGAAGGATACCAACAACTCAGCTGAATTGGAAGGTTTAATCCGAGGCTTCAAGGTTTTGATCAGGTGTGCCTTTTTCCTGGCGATCATCAAAGGTGACTCCAATACTCTCGTCCAGATGGCCAAGAGGATGATGAATGGGAAAACGTCAGAAAAGGTTTCTCCCAGTTGGTGCCTTGCTTCCCAGCTAGAATAGCTATGCACCCTTCTCCTTTCTTACCCAGCAGTTTCCTTTTTCCATGTCAGATGGGAGGTCAACAAAGCGACCAATTGTTTGGAAAATGCTGGCATGGATAGCGGAGGAGGATTCTGATGTGATAGCCTGGAGGATTTTGGAGAGGAGGATTGGGCCCATCATTGCTGCCAACTGGCCTAATGGAAATTCTGGAGGGATGTTTCCCCGAAGAAACATCTGGCCAGTCTGCTGGAAAAGGGAAAACTATCATGCGCCTAACCCGTTAAACCACTAGGGCTCAACTCTAGGCTCAGGAGGAGGCTGAGCAGTTCAAGGAGCATGTTCCACTCAGTATCCTTAGAGAGATTGAAAGGGTGGTTGAGGAGTTATGGGATGAGGTGAAAAATATTCCATGGGAATGTCTACATGAGGAGGTGGTGGACTGGCTATTGGATCTTGGCAACACTGCAGGATGCGCCTCAGCCTATGATCACATGGTGATGACCTATTGGGTGACGGTGCACCTGGTGAGGAATTATTCAGAGATGTTGGAAGCTAAGAGAGCGGGGGATGCAGAGTCTATGCATTTCTAGAAAGACCATAACAGTGAATGCCATAAAATGCACCAGAAAATTGACATTCTCGTAGCTTTTTTGGGATTTCCTTTCCACCCTGTTGATCGTCGTGCTCTGGAGTGCACTCGGCCCTAGGAAAGGGATAATAGAAAAAGTCCAATGGAAGGTGGTGGTATAGCATGCACCTTGAACTTGGAAGGCTCCTAGCAAGCATCTGTGTCATGTTCTTTAGGATCCCAACATGCAGTGGTGGCGCTTCCCCCGTTTAGTGCTCCCCTTTGGGGACCGTCTCCTCCTGGTTGGGTCTGACTCTCTTTATTTTCTAAGCTTTTTCAATGTCTAGTTTTTGTCAGGGTTTAGGTTATGTTTTTAGTTTCTCTAGTAGTCGCCGTAGTAGTAACAGTGGAAATTATGTAATTAATGGGGATTCTTGTGGTTATAGGCATTGCAGTAAGTCTGTTTTGACAAGGGTTGATTAGCTCTGTATTTATACTCATAATTTTGATAGTATTGCTTTTAAATGGGGGAATGAAAGACATGTAAACTCCTGTATTTTTTGTCGCAACATAGACCAAGTCTGAATCTGGACAGGGTCCAGCCGGATTGGGTCAAGACCACCCTAGTTTTGGGACTGTTTTAGATGTATTTCCACTTTGTAATTTCGATTCTGTAAAGTAATACAAGTTTTTATTTACAAAAAAAACAAAAACCTGATTGAATTACACTAATAATGTACAAGTTAATAACTTAAAGTCCTAATTAATTTGGTGGCTTTCCCTCTCATTGTCATCCTCTTTTGTTTGCATAAATTTTTGGAAAACCTACAAAGCCTATTTTTATTGGGAATTAGAGGAAATTTCAATTTAAAATGGGCCTTCCAAAAATAATACAAATTCCATGTCATCATGTATTAGACAATCAAAATTCTTTAAAATTAAAAAAGAGAGCACCTCTTAAAAAAATTAATATAAATTTGGGGATATATATCATAAAAAACTACTTTTTTTGTTTGTATTTTCAACATATCTCCCTGTGTTTTTACCCAAATTTTGATCACGAGAGCTTGTTGGATGCAGAATTAAATTCCACACCCAACGAGTACCTACTTGGCATAATTTTGATGGGCTCCACTACCCCAAAAAAAAATACCTGGGAAAACGTGATGATTACATCATCATCACATTTTTTTTAGGTATTTCTTGTTTTTGGGGCATCGGGGCCCCTCAAAAAATATGCCAAGTGGGTACTCGTTGGATTTCAAATTTATTTCCACATCCAACGAGCTCTCCCAATAAAAATTTGAGTAAAAACACAGGGAGATATGTCGAAAATATGAACAAAAAAGTAGTTTTTTCTTTTCTTCCTCCAAAATTAATAAATATTATTTTATTATTTTAACTATTACTTTATTAATTTTCCTTAGGAGGCCCATTTTGAGTTGAAATTTCCTCTAATGAACCAACTTTTCCTCTCTAAAACTGTACTATGTCCCTCTTTGAGTTAATTTTCGGTGTTAGATCTCCTTTTCCCCTCTTAAATCTAATATTTAGCTCGTCTGATCAGTCAAGCATGCTTGCACTGTGTTCATCCTCTCGAAGTTTGTTTTGGATTCTATACTACTTTTCCCTTATTGGTCACCTTACTATCTTGGGCAGGCCACTACCCATTCATAGAGCAATTGATTATTTCTGTAATGGTAGAGTCTTCAAAATATCGAGCCCTATATTAATACATCAAATCAATTTCATTTGGCGAGATGAAAATATTCAACTCATATAGGGTTGCATGGAGATATTTAGTTCCAAATGTGGTAGTCGGGATCTCTTAATTCAAGTCATTATTTCTCGAGGAATCTAAAGATCGATCGCTAGATGAGATCCAAGATCATTGAGTAACATCTTTATAACAAAATGAATACAAGGAAGCATTAGCTTCACTCACTTTCCTCAATATTACTGTATCATGAAGTCTATGTTTCTTGGCTTGGTGCTTGTTGGTTGCAGTTGGAATTGTGTTTCCTAACTTATCTTACTAAATGGTGGAAGAGAATACAAGATCACAACAATGAGCATGAACAATCTTTTGGATTAGTTTTCCTTTTGTTGAAAACAATAATATTTTGAGTTGAAAGTTATATTTCGATATTGAAATCATTCTTTGAACTTGTATTTGTAACCTACTTTAAATGAGTGATTAGTTTCTTGAATAATTATTTACAATTTCTTCTACAGTGTTTGTGGAAGCGCATATTTAAAAACTGACCCCAAATAAGGGAAGCATGTATAAAAGAAAGAAGCTAAAAAACCTTCCACACATGAATCTAATCAAGATTTCAATCACACATCTCCCAAAATTGGCATTCCATTTTATTATAAATTTGACAATGTTTTCGAAACATATCAACGAGCACATCCATCACTAGAATTTCCTTTTGACACACTTTTGAAGGAAACAATTGATTCCATCCATATGAACTACAAGGTACAACTGACTCGGCCACGCATAATTGAAACTTGACCATAGGTTGTTCTCCCCTATTTAGATGTGGTGTAGTGGTTCATTAAAAGGGATAGCACCAAGGAAATGAACATATACTTGGATAATTGGACAAGGATTGAGTAATATGCCCTGCGCACTCTCAAGACCATTTACAAGATTCCTTCCCCTAAGATAATTTTGGGCACATAATTTTTGTAGGTATTTTCCTACAAGCATGACCCAGTGAAAGTAATAAAGACATGGTGGGAAGAGGGAACATTTCAAAAACACCCATGCATTTTTTATTCGACCTCTCACTATCCAACCTCTAACTTGCAAGATCCTATGAGGAATGTGGTCATGTTGGGAATCATTTTATATGGATGAAAGGACTATTTTTAGCTACACTAGATTTGGTTTCCCTTGGCACATTAAGTGTTGAACAAGGGGGGATGTATTTAACTAGGAATAAATGAAATATTGTCAACCAATTTGAACGTGTTTGCCAAAAAATGTTCGGAGAACCCAAATTCAAAATCCCTTGAATCTCACATGGAAGAATTTTTATTGGATTAGGTATACACCATAAGTGCCTTCACATATATGGGTGATATCAAGAATCCTTCTCTTCCACCTCTTTCAATTCACTATCGTGAGTTGTGAAGATAAAGTATTCAGAGCATTATGAATATATCCATGTGGTTTTCTTAGCTCCTCTTTGTGAGATTATCTTTGAGAAACTTTGCCTGATATTATTTGAGAAATTTGTGGATGTGCTAAAACTAATCAAAGAATAGTAACCAATACATGTCCAAAATTAGATATTGTCTATGGGAAAACTTCATCTCTTAATATCTTTCCTACGCACATTATTGCTATATTAGTTCTAATGGAGATAGCTTATTAGATGGCCAAATTTGGAAATAGTTACAAATTAAAAGAGCACATCACTATTATGATTTATAGTATAAAATAATTTTTTTTAATATTGGTAGAAGCCAACAAAATTGACTTCCACAAATTAAATTCTAGTACTTTTCAAGTCTACAATATGTTGAAAAGGGATTTTGACCATTTCAAGCAACAAGGCCTAAATTGGCCATGCTTCCATCAATGTTATCTAGAAGAATAATTTTAAAAGAGAGCCCTTGATTTTCATTCTACCTAAATATGAAAACATGAGGCCATAGATAGAGAGCCAATAAAAATTTGCTAAGATATATCCTAGAAGTACTAGGGACATCTGATTTGAGATAGTCATCTACAATGGTAGTGTAGGTACAAATACATCAGACAAAAACCTTGTAATTCATAGAAGGCAACAAGATGGAAGAGTATGGAAGGAAATATGAAAAAAATGAATTACTAAATCTATCACCATAGTAACAAAGAAAAATGATACATCTGCCCACTAGACATAGTATCCAAAAACTAAAGAAGAGCCTAGACCAAAAAAATAATGGATAGGGGGGTTACAATAAGACTTCACTAACGTCTAGGGAGGGTGAGCATACAAACGTTGGTATCACTAGTAGAATGTATCCATCATAGATTTATGTTCATATATATATGGATGTAATCAATAATATTTTGATAATATTGAAACTAATTTAAATTAAAAAAATCTTAATTAGCATTTAAGAAAATTGAAATGCCGTCAATGCAAACTTAATTTAATAATAATTTCATGATATAATACATGGACAATACATAATTTTTTGGTTTTAACCGTAATTATATATATAAAGACAAAATTTGAGTTAGTATAAATAAAATTATTAAATAATGATATTAATTAATTAATGTTATTTTTTACTAAATATTGCTAAACTAAATTAATTAAGTAATGCTATTAAATTTATATATTACTAATGTTATTAAATTCAAATTTAATAGGATTAAGTATAATATATAAAGTCATAATTCCTATTAATTTTGAACTTATTGAAGTTGAAATTAATTTAAATTTAATCATAAATTTAAATTCTAAATTGAAAATTAATTCT
>LPNX010351147.1:64559-78987 GCA_001517045.1 Pseudotsuga menziesii
GACCTCTATATCATTTACATAAAGTAATTACAAAAATACATTCACTTTTATAGTTCACTTTAATAAATTGGATCTCCTATGTCTCAGATTCATTGAATGACACCTTCCACTTGTTAGATGATGTCCACGTGGAAGTACCTATCCAATGCTACAAACATCATTAAAAAAACCCTATAGCTCATACCCATATACCCTCATGGTGCCGAAATTAGGTTCTCAAATGACTGATTTTGAAAAAACTCATTGCACTAGTTTCCTGTGTGTTGGTACCTAGAATGATATCGATCCATTTCATGGGTTTCATCCTATAAAAAGAATAATTGCAAGCGTACTTTACACCAAAGTGTTGATATATTTCCACAATTCCATTAAAAGGATGACTATAGAACTGATATATCATGTTTCAATGGAGCTAAGAGCGAATGAGGAGTTTTATAAATTGATTAATAGGGGCAAGGTGGAAATCCTTTTAGAAGGAGGATGGACATGTTTCGTTGGTCCAGTCCTCTATTTAGGACCTGCCACATGTCGTCATATTTTCCTTCTATCTAAAGACCACACAATCTGGGGTACTAGTTTGGCATGGCTGGTAGAAATAATGAAGTAACATTTTTTTGAATGAAAAGTAGTAAAAAAAAGGAATGAAATATTGTCTACAATCGATTGAGATAATCTCATTTGGGTAATGGTTGGAAATATCTTATCTCACCCTTAAACACTTACAATAGTGATATTATTGGTACCTTGTCAACACAAATTAAGGCACAAAAGAGGGCAAAGATTTCAAAAACAAGATTTGAACTTGAGTGAGGTGGATAAACAAGTTCTCATTTTAATCACATAGGCTAAGATGCAATTAAAATGATTAGACATGAAGTTATTTTATATTGTCCAAAATTAATATCATACAAATATATGCTTTACTACCATGGACAAAATTAATATGAAAATTGAAAATATGAGATTCTCTCATCATGTTCTCTAATATTAATAAAACAATAAAAAAAATTATCATACAATGTTTACTCTAATATAAACTATTTTACTAATTAAATATTCATTAATTAAAATACCTAATTTTATTAAGAAATGACCTAAATATGTTACATTTTAAGACTTTCTAGAATCACAACACCATAATATTATCTCAAAGGATTTAAGTAATTGTAATCTCAAATGGAGATCTTACTCTAGGGGCTGCCCCTATATTAGATTAAGCCTTGTTACCATGATAATCTGAAAATATTTTTGTAATTTTGCAAATTGTATTGTTAGAGAATGAAAGTTTTGACTTCAATACTCAATATTACAAATCCTATATCAATAAATAATAAAAATATATTAAATATATTTCTTATATCTTTTTTTATTAACATGATTTATATAAACATAATAATTGCTTTTATATCTTTTTGTTTTGGCCAATGGACACAATTTTTATAAAGAGATTCTATAATGTTTCCTCTTACACTTGGGAAAAAACAATTTAACAATTTGTATTTTAACAAAAATGTAAAATCTAAATTTCAATAAATTAAAACAAAATATATAATTTATATTCAATAAATAAAGATTCCCAAATTTTTCCATTAACTCCACTTAGAAAAAGCACATTTTGAACAGAAATATTATAAATTTGTTTCCATTTTTTCTTTATATTATTTTTGTTTTGAGATTTATATTGTTTCCTTTATGCTTTAGGTTGTTTCCTTTTTAAGCTTTATATTGTTTCCTTTATGCTTTTTGTTTTTTCCTTTTTAAGATTTTATATTTCTTTTCTCTTTAAGCCTTTCAATAGTTGGTGTTTGCCATTATTGCTTTTTCGCTTCTTCTATTCGATGTGGGGATTTCTTGGGTTTGGAGGCATTCCCTTGTTGCAAATTTATGTTTCTCGTGTTGTTTCTTTTTTTGATTCTGGGTTCACTTCCTGTCTTCTATCACAGTTGGTAATATTTTTTGGGTAGGTGAATTTATTAGGATTTGTGTGACCAGCGTGGATCATTTCTCAGTCACCAGTTATTTACATAGGTATGTTTTCCTTGCTACTAATATTGAAGTTTTTTGTTTCCTTGATACATGGTCTTTAAGTAAGGAAGAATAGGAGGAGGTGGAGGGGAGAGGGAGGGAGGAGGAGTGAGGGAGGGAAGAGGAGGAGGAGGTGGAGGGAGGGTGGAGGGGAGAGGGAGGAGCAGGGGAGGGAAGAGGAGGGAGGGCATGTGATAGATGAGGAGGGGGTTGTGGGAGAGTGTAGGAGAGAGGGAGGAGGGACATGGTGGAGGAGGGAGAGAGGAGGATCATGAGGTGGAGGGAAGGTGAAGGAAAGAGGGAGGAGGGAGAAGGTGGTGGAGACGGAGGAGGCACAGGCACCGTGGAGGAGAGAGGGAGGAGGGGGTGAAGGAAGAGGAAAGGAGGGGGATTGGAGGGTGAGGAGAGGAAGGAGGGGGAACAGGATCAAGAGAAGAAGGGAGAGGGAGGGGGAGATGAAGGGGGATAGGAAGGGAGAGGGGGGAAGGACAGTGTTGGGAGGAGGGGGAGGGTAAGGAGGGAGAAGCGAAGCAGAAGATGGAGGGAGAGAGGAAGAGGAGGGTTGGGGGGGTGTAGGAGGAGGAGGAGCGAGGAGGTGGATGGAGGAGGTGTAAAATCATGTTATATTTTATTTGTTGAAGATATTTTCATAAAAGTAAGAGGTTGTTTTAGCAATTTCACTTACGAAGTTGTTTACATGAAAAAACTTGAACCACACTTTAAGTGTTATGTTTTAGAAATGATTCAAATGCGATTACGACATACAAAACATGGATTTTGTAATACCATATATGTTTTATTTGGTCAGGCTATCTCCATAAAAAATAGGAGGTTGTTTTTATTTTCTCAAACTATACAAGTGCCATATCAGGAAGTTGTTTGAATTCGTTTGTTTATAACATGGATATATAAGTCCTAATCAATTAATATTTTCCACCGCTTAACCAATTTCCATTGATATCACCTATGTGATTGATGGGTGGCTATAATTAATTTAAAATGATTTTACAGAGTGCTTGTACTATGGGAACATATCCATTACTTCACCAATGACTATTGGTATGAAATTTTGGTATATGAAATAGACTTTCTTCTTGTTATGGAATTATGTATTTAAAATCAACTTTGACTCAACAAATATTCTATTCATTCCTAAATAAATGGCATATTATAGGACAATATGTTTCCAATTCTTTGATTAACCAATGTTATGTTCATTTCTAAACATGACATAGAATTGTATGTTTCAAACTAGTATTTTGTTTATTTTTACTTAAGTAAAGTTAATTTCAAAAAGTCATAAATTAGTTTTGAAAATACATATTCTTAGCATCTTGAAATCAATTCAAGTACCCATTCATTTAAATATTTTTCAATGACAATTAAACATCTAAAACTCTGAAAATCCCATAACATGTAGACTAATAACAAAATAATTATATATAAATCAAGTAAATTTTAATCCATATTTTAAAAAGTTCATCATTTCATCTTTTGAAACAAGAGATATTAAGCTCACCTTCGTGATCACCTTCACCCCAGTTTGACTAAGGTTCTTTAAGATATTAAGCTTCTTTCATATTCTCTTCAGTATTTTATTTATATTGTTGTTGAACACAAATAAATACATTTATTACATTGATTTCTCTTTACTTGGGGTAATTTTTGCAAAACAAATACCCCTGGTGGCAAGTTCCCATTGATGGTTTGAATAGGAAAACGAGGTACATGAGCTAGTGAAACAACCTTGGTTGATGTTTTCATTGGGAACTTAAGAACATTTACTAAATCGTCAACATTAATTTATTCATCTTAAGTTCTTTTTCTTTTTGATCTCTTCTTCAATATTTTTGGTTGCTTCTTCTAGCACCCTATTTGACTTTTCCTTTTCTTCTTGCACTTTTCTTCTTTGTTCTTTATCACTTTTCATGGAATCATCCTTTTGTTCCTTCCTCATAGGTTTTTGTTTTCAATTTTAACTTAAAGGATTTGTCTGTACTATATTCTCCTTTGCTCAACTTACATGACACTTATTCTAGAGTTTTTTCAGGATATCAATAGACCTCTTCTTCTGCATTGCTTTCATGAGTATAAGAAAAAAAAATTAATAATTGGAAATGTATATATACTACTAGTTCAGGATCTTGTCTCTTCAATAGTTTTTTTCCAAAATGAATATTTTTGAGAGATGAAAATTCCTTCTCCATCTTTCTGGAAAACTCTATCACATAGCTGCCAAAAATTAGAGGCAAAGGGGGGCATGTGGATTTATTATTATTTTCCAAAATGGATCCCACTCTATTTACGTAATCTTGATATAATATTTGATAATCTCATTTGGGGAGAGCCTAGGACCTAGAGTGCTAGTTTTGTATGATATTGAATGGTTGTGATAATTTTCACAACTCTCTAACATTTGAGGATGTAGGGAAGAGTATCATGATGGATTTTTGGATACTTGAGATGGTAACAGGTGAGCAACCGAACTATGCCATGCACAAATATTTGATGGAAATTAGTTTGCTAGCTATGAATTTGGAGTGTTAAAGTAAATCTCTAATTATAATGGTCAATTAGTTGTTAGAAATTGGCATTAATAAATTTATTTTATGATTTTATTCCCTATTTCACTTTATTGTGTTTCTTGGCTCATTCTACATTAATAAAGTGGATTGAATCAACTCAATTGGAACCCTTTATAAGAAAGCTTTTGCTTCTTCATTCATGCATTACAATACACATATCTCTTCCAAGTTAATCTTGGTTTTTGTATGTGCTTGATTCTGTGTATATGTTATCATAACTTAGCTAGAGCCACATAGTCTATGAGAGTATGAAGACCTAGGTATTGTTGCTGGAAAATACAAATCGAGGGATTTCTAGTGTAGCACATCGAAGAGCCAAAAGGGTTTTGTCGAAACTAGGCATTGTTTCCTTTTTAATTTTAAAGCAAAGTCATTTTTTTTATGGAGCCATATAGATTGAGGTTCCAATAAAAATGGAAATGAATCAGATGGATTCAGTGGTACAAAAGTACAATAACTATACAACTTGTCTTAGACATTGTACAATGATTTCAATCAGCTGTTGTACAACCTATGAAGTTGTATGATTTTGTATGGAGTAGACAAAAAATCAAATCGATATGATTATGCAGTTGTATGATTAGATGGAACAATATGGATGTTACATGGATATTTTTATTTAAAAAATGAATTGAATGGAACTAAAATTATAACTGCCAAACCAAAATTGGAATGTATAGACCAGTAGTTAGATAAAATTGTGAATGTATATCAGTGATTTGTTTTTATTGATTGACACATTAGATGGTTTGGGAGCAGATTGGATTTGTTCTTACCTGAATGGTTTCCAAAAATTACATATTTGTAAGTTTTAGCTACTGTTTTTTTTTAGCAGAGCCAAGGAGAAACTAGTTGTTTTAGTGCTGTTTTTTAGCAGATCTGATTGTTTTTTAGTTGTTTGAGAGCAAATTTGATTGTTTTTTAGCTGTTAGAGTAGTTCTATCACGATTTTTGTGTTTTTTAGCTGTTTGAGAGTAGATCTGTGGTTTATTGGGTTGTTTTTCAGTACATCTATGGTATATTGGGTTGTTTCTTAGCATACATGTCAAACTATGCTTGTTATTGGGCTATTATTAGAAGATTTATCATAAATCTATTTTTTGCAGTGATATGTGGCTGCTATAGGTGTTTAGATATAGAATCCATATGGTTTTACTTTATGGTTGTAGACTGAGGTAGGGCAGAACTGTATTTTAAATATTGTAATTTGTTTCAGTATATATTTGTGCATTTTTAACTAGTCTTTGTGGCCTCTTTATCCAACATCATGTTGGAAGGCAGCCAAAGGTTTTTTGATAAGAATTACAATATGTGGAAGCAATTTATGCAATGAATTTCCTAAAATAATTGCTCATTCCCATAAATATTGACATGTCATGGATGTTCTTTGATGATGGCCGATTGATAATGGCTGAAATATTTGTCGTATTAATTTTTTGTCCATCTTGGTTCATATGGAATTCACGATTTATGCATCCATGTGCATCTTGGAAAAAATTGGAATAGCATTCCAGTAATTTGTTGAGTTACTTCTTTTGTCTTGGAATCCTTGATTGGCATACGCTACTCTCTCGTCTAGTCACATGACTAGAAAAACAAATTGCCATGAAGCATTGTTCAATCTGTGTGCTAGAACCATTGAAGTGATTTCTAAAGGTGTTGGATTATTTTTCTGATGTCGTGTGTAAGCTTGGCCATTGTTGACCCACTCAATTATTAATCACAAAGTGCTTGGACTAGCCACTAATTAGATGTGATCTATGACTTGTTGCAAACTAGAGATTGGTAAGCATGTGGTCTAGGAATGAAGAGTTGCACATGTGTTTTGGGAATGAATTTCCTATGGGTATGCAATTACCTTTTATCAAACCTCTTCATTGAATAGAAATTTTTTGGAGATAGATCGATGGTTTCACATGAAATTTCAGCAAGATGAGGACCATCTCCCACAGCAACCTTACAAAACCACGTAAAGAATACTCCAAGAGAACAACTTCTAGGGAAATATAGTATATAAACTATGCAGTAAAGTTTAAGTTCTACTTTTGCAACACTCTCTACAGGAACATATCTTAAATAGAATATAGTGGAAACTAACTGTCACTATCATCTGTTGAAAGGTTTGATGTTTATTTGTGTTAATCATGGTTCTATGTCATTGATATTGTATTATGCCTCCTAAATTTTAACTTGCAAGTCTAGGAAGATATCATTTTTGTTCATGATTTCCTATGTATCTTCCTTTTGGTCAAGTACTTAGTGACCTTTCATAGTATATCACTCATTATTTGGGTTAATGTTTTGTTTGTGTTTCTATAGTATAAGATCTTGCAATTTTCTTATTTCTTTCTAAGCTCTCTAGCTGGTGTGATGATATTTATTTAAATGGAGGGGTGATTAAATTAACATCATAGGACTAAATTTTTGGGTTACTGTTTTGTTTGTGCATCTATAACATAAGATCTTGCAATTTTCTCAAGGCTTTCTAAGCTCTCTAGCTAGTGTGATGATATTGATTTAATTTTATGGTTTCATCCCTTCAAATAAAATTTGCTAAATAGATGTCTCAAATGTATCGTTAATATGCATGGAGCAATTTGAGCTATGAATTTATCAATAACATCATAGGTACTGATCAAGTCTATGGGAAATACTTGAATCTATGGGCATAGTTATCCTGCTGGACTTTTTGATGTATATGTAGACCTGAATGGTCTTAAATTGAGTAGTTCTTAGTTGGCTACTAAGGATACATTATCATGTTTTTTTCTTCATAATTTTGTTTCAAGGGTGGTTCTTCTCTATTTGTATGACCTTTTGATACCATTTATATCACTTTCATTGTTGAAACTTGAAATCGCTCATATTTGGTGATTTCTATCTAAAGAGATATATATTGTTTTAAAGTACTTTTCTATTTTTTCTTCTTCTTTTAATTAGTACAACTCTTTGTTCAGTATTAGTGTGTTTTATCTTGTTCCTTGTTCCTTTTTTATTTGAAGTGGTGGTTTATTTTACACTTTTCTTCTGTAAATTTGTGCGTGAAAAAATGTTGGTGGTTAATTTGAAATCCTTATTCTACGAGCAAAGATATGGTAAAAGATTGATCATAATTTCAACTAACATGATGGTTTTCCCTAATTTTGTTTTCAAACCATGTGTGTGCATTTATGGGTGTTTATTTTGTTGAAAAAATAAATTACTATCTTGGACAGAATTAGGAGAAGTTTGCTACATATGACTACTTTGAAAAGCATAGAATTTTTCTGTCAAATTTGTGGTCCGGTCCTCTCTTAATCATTTCAACAAGAATCTTGGTATGTTTTACGAAATGAATGAGCAGAACAAGTCTTAAGAAATGCTAAATCAAGTGCTCTTTTTCCAAGCATCCATATTTGAAGGTCATGGCAAAGACTGAATCATTTTGTTGTTTTGTAGACTAATACACTAATTACATTATCTCAGCTCATTGTAAAGTGGAAGAGGGTAGAACTCAGACACTGAACACGCAAAAACATGAATGATTATTAAATAATTCATGCAAAGGAATCTTGGGGAATGACCTAACAGCATTCTTTGGAGGTTATTTTTGGATTCTTCATTCTGCCAGAGGTTTGTCTTTTAGATGATAATTTAACCATAACATGTCATTTCTCTGTTTCTGGCTATTAAATGATGAGCTCTTGAAAGATTTATTTTACTTATAGCATCATCTTCTTTGGAAGGTTGTAGATAGATTAGTACTGTATGCATGTGCTTGTGCATGATGGGGTGTGTAAGACTAGAACCTTTCTGTAAAAAAATGATGTTTTCATATGAAAAATTAAATCTGATAATGTATTTTTTGTTTTGATCGAGTTTTCTTCAAATTTTAGAGGGAAGCATTTCTAATTTTCCAGCACTAGAAGAGTGGGTCTATAAGTTTTGTTGACATACATCTTGCGAAGTAGTTGTCCAAAAAATTCAGTGTAGTAAGGAATATTTTATCGATTTTGTTTGGTATAATACTGTAATCAACATATTGAGAAAGATGGACATCAGTTTGCTGGTATGACTTTATATAACTCATACAGTTACTAAGCAGGAAGGTTTCAAGACAATGGGTTGACAGCTTGCTTTTTACTAAAGTTTGATTCAAAATAAAGGTTGGTGTTTTAACTACTATATTATGATCTTCATGTCATTAGAAGTACTCATCTTTGGAATTGAATGCTTGTATATATATTATCAGCTGAAATGCTTAAATTTGGATTTCCTTTGAGTGGTGCACTAGGGAAACATACAAGGGGAGGGTTAAGGATGAGTTTAAAAATTGTCACAATGCTTTATCTATCATCTTGGGTGATATGCATTAGTATTAAGGATGACAAGTAACATCCCACTCTTCTAATGATGTGGATTTTTCTTGAAACTAGTCACTTTGTGCTGCTAGGCAAGTATATGAATACAATCTCTTGCAAAAAAATGAAAATAGACTCAATGGAACCCAAGATAATCACTTTCTGCAATGTGTAGAGTTCACGACTGAACAAAAATTTGCTATGACATCTGAGAACAAAGAAAAATTGATGAATACCCAAGTTGGAGGGTTAGGCCTTCTGATATAAGGTGTATCTTATTGTTGTTTGTTAGAATACCAAAAAACATTTACAACCCACCCTCGCTGAAAATATTTACCTGTGGCAACCTCTGAAAATATTTTTTTTAACTATACAATGCCTTGTCACATTTCCGACAACTTGTGGCCACATCTGACGAGGTAGCCAAAGATTTAACAAGAGCAATCATCGGACCACTAACGAGAACTCATCACAAATTTGACCCCATCCCGTCTATTTTCTAATGACCTATTCCCTCATCCAATGAGGTTTCCATAGCTCCGATAAGATATACCGTCGAAAAACCGATGAGAAGGCATACAAAATTCGACAAACCATTCCTCTAATTTAATGGCATAATCCTGAAATTTTGCAGAAGAACTGTCTGACATTCGACAAGGAGAAGTCATATTTTTGACGACAAGAAGTTGGAGTTTCGATGAGTAGACATCGGACATTGGACGCCTTAGTGGCGAAATATTTCAGCTTAGTACGTTGAAAAATTGATGGGTATTGGCTTGTCGTAGAATATCTGACGTTATTCCACTAACGACAAAAACAATTCAAGTTGTCGAATAACCGACAGGATATTGTCAAATTTAAGACATGGTAGCCATCAGATTTTGGGCTGAAATTCTATTTTGGTTTATAAATTGATTAATAGGGGAAAGGTGACAATCATTTTAGAAGGAGGATGGACATGGGCTGTTGTTCCAGTCCTCTCCTTAGGACCTGCCACATGTCATCATATTTTCCTTATGTCTAAATACCACCCAATCTGGGGTACTAGTTTGGTATGGTTGGTATAAATAATGAAGTAACATTTTTTTGAATGAAAAGTAGTAAGAAAAAGGAATAAAATTTTGTCTACAATCGGTTGAGATAATCTCATTTGGGTAATGGTTGGAAATATCTTTTCTCACCCTTGAACACTTACAAGAGTGATATTATTGGTACCTTGTCAACATCAATTAAGGCACAAAAAAGGGAAAACATTTCACAAACAAGATTTGAACTTGAGTGAGGTGGATAAACAACTTCTCATTTTAATCACATAAGCTAAGATGCAATTAACATGATTATAAAGGAAGTTATTTTATATTGTCCAAAATTAATATCATAGAACTAGATGTTTACTACCATGGAAAATATTAATATGAAAATTGAAAATATGAGATACTCTCATCATGTTCTCTAAATCTTAATAAAAAAATAAAAACAAAAATGATCATACAATTGTTTACTCTAATATAAACCATTTTACTGATTAAATATTAAGTAATTAAAATAACTAACTTTATTAATAAATGACCTAAATATGTTATATTTTAAGACTTTCTAGAATCACAACACCATAATCTTATCTCAAAGAATTTAAGTAATTGTAGTATGGAATGGAGATCTAACTCTATTGGTTACCCCTATATTACATTAAGCCTTGTTACCATGATTAATCTTAAAATATTTTTGTAATTTTGCAAATTGTATTGTTAGAGAATGAAAGTTTTGACTTGTTTTGACTTCAATACTCAATATTACAAATTCCATATCAAAAAAGTATAAAAATATATGCATTATATTTTTATTTAAAATATTAAATATATTTTGTATATCTTTTTTTATTAACATGATTTTTATAAACATAATAATTGCTTTTATATATTTTTGCTTTCGCCAATGGACACCATTTTTATAAAGAGATTCTACAATTTCTTCTTAAACTTGTCCAAAAAAACAATTTAACAATTTGTATTTAAACACAAATGTATATCATCTTTATTTTAATAAATTAAAACAAAGTAGATCATCTTTATTTTAATAAATAAAGATTCCCAAATTTTTCCTTTAACTCCACTTAATAATGGAAAGCACAATTAACCAGAAATATTATAAATTTGTTTCCATTTTTCTTTATAGTATTTCTTTTTCAAACTTTATATTGTTTTTTATGCTTTATGTTGTTTCCTATTTTAAGCTTTATATTGTTTCCTTTATGCTTTTTGTTATTTCTTTTAGATTGCTTTTCTCTTTAGGATTTTCAAAAGTTGGGACCTACAATATTGCTTTAAGGTTTTATATTGCTTTTCTAGTAGTTTCCTTTATTTTACTTTTCTCTTTAAGCTTTTAAGCTTTTCTGGGTTGGTGAATTTCTCAGGATTTGTGCGACCAGCGTGGAGCATTGCTCAGTCGTCAGTTATTTTTATCCTCGAGAGTTTCCAGTTAATGGAATTCTGTTACGTGATTTATGGATTCCTCTGGTTTTGGCAGGTCTGGGTATGGCGGCATTTGGCATTTGGCTAGCTTGGTCGCATTTCCACGTTGCAGTTTTCGTGTCATTCTAGTTTCTTGAATGGGGTTGGTCGCCTCATCATCTGAATTTGAGGAGGATTTCTGGAGGCTTCTGCGAACCGTGGGTACTATTCTTCTATTGCATGTTCTTTGCAAATGTATGGTTAATTTCGCACTTTTAACACTCGTTATTTTCCCATTTCCACGCATATATATAAATAAAGGAGATGAGAATGAGATGGGATTTTTTTTAAGCATATATTGGGTTAGATTCCCAAACAAACCGCCTGCATTTAAAAATTATCAATTCTTTGAAACAGCAAGGCTCTGGTTTCCTGCATCACTTGGGACCTGCTGGCATGCAGATCTATTGCTAATTCTAGGCAGTTTGCAGAGGAGATGTCGCTTGCTGCTGTACGGTCATCTGAGGCGACAACCAATTGACCACAGTTTTGAGGGTAGATTCGCCAGTTAAAAGATCTTCCATACACAAACCATGGGAATCGTTCAAAGCCCTGCCCTCACTCGATTCTCCAGATCTTTCCTTTTTTGAGCAGTATCAACGTTCTTATGCATTAGGCTTGAAATGTCTTCCACATAATCCCATAAGCAAGAGTCCTGAGTTATCAACTTGGGCTCATTTGTGCCGGTAGGGGACAGTTGCAGCTGTGGTTTCTTAGTATTCTCAGCATTTTCCAACTACTGTTGAAGAGTTTTATAGCGACGAGGCCTTCCGTTTTTTATGTAGGGTCCGTAGTTCTCGTTTTTTCGCAATCTGTAAAAGTTAGCAATATCCAGTGGCTCAACGAGTAGCCTGTAGTGGCTCAACGAGTAGCCCCTTTTTATCAACTCTTCAGTGCATTGGAAATCTCGTCCCACCAGCCTGCAAGCTCCACCCTCGTTTCTTAAGCGTCAAAATGTAAATGTAAATGCATGTTTTCTAGAGAACGATGGCAGGAGGCAATCATTTGTGGCGGGCATTTCCGCTTCTGCAATTTCTGGCATTTCCGCAACTTCTCTTCTCTTTCCATGGCCATAGAAATTTTGATTGGCCGTCTTTTCATTTCATTTACCTTGATGTTTATGGTTTTATTGCGTTTCGTGCTTTCTAGATGGATCAGATCAAGGTGTATGTGATGTGGAGTATGCAATGGTTTTATTGTTTCGTTTGATACCCATATTCCCATCAGAGATAGAAACCTATGTATGCACTGCCATATGAGAGAAGATTTGATTGCTCTGCTCTACCCTGCCCTATGTAAATGCTGTCAAGTAATGCTTATGGTTTTCTTTCATTCTTTCTAGATGGTTCGGATCAATGGTTTTATTGTTTCCTTTGATACAGCGGCACTATGTATTCATTCAACAGCAGTAGCACTGTCTGCCCATCAGAGATAGAAACTTATGCATTCATTCAACAACAGCAGCACTGTCTTTTCTGCTCTGCCATATGAGAGAAGATCTCTCTGCCATATGTAAATGCTATCAAGTATTGCAGTATTTTTAATTCATTTCTTTTAAGATTGCCTTCAATTTCTATGGTAGGAATACATCAGTGGATAATTTCATGTGGATTCTTTTTTGATAGATATTGATGGCCTAAATTCTTGAAATGTGTAGGTGGTATACATTTATCAGTTACAATCATTGCACATATTTGTTGGGCATAGAAGGAATATACAGGCAGGCTGCAGCAAACATCAGTTAATAATTAGAATGGCTATTTTTATGTGGATTCTTTTTTGATAGATATTGACGGTCTAAATTCTTGAAATGTGCAGGCAGGTCTAGGTTTATAAGTTACAATCATTGCACATATTTGTTTGGCATAAAAAGATTATACAGGCAAGATGCAGCGATGTCCAAAGTTATATACTGGTTTTGGAGGTCAGCTCAGTCAATCATTATCAAAATTATCCACTGAAACCAGCAAAATGCAAGTCAAGGGTAAGGGTATCTAGTCTCACCAACTATTACTTTAACGTTTAAATTACATATTATAGAGTAATATTTCCATATTACAGACTGATTTTTTTACAGAATGGGATACATTTTTTAGACATGATTATTTCTTTACCAACATGTATAATATGTATTACTATTGTGCTTTGCAACTTCTGATAATTCTTTTTGAGATTTTCCATCTCATATGTCCTCTCTGCTTTAAATGGTACCTTCTCTCTAGGTTTTAGTTTCAATATTTTTTTATGCATCAGCAAAGTTTACAAACCTCCTTCTTTCTTTTTATGCATCAAATTCTAATTATATAGTTATTGGACTAGTACAAGAGGTATTGAACATGTTTAGGTAGTATATTGCTATATTTTCATTAGGTTGTTGTAGGCTATGTTGGTTAGTCTAGGTTAATATAGATGACTTGTAATCTACTATTTTTGTATTATACATATATTTTATTAGGGGAAGAGAAACAAACTCTCACATACTATGGTCATTCTGTCTACCTACCTAGCATGGCCCCAGCACATAGATAAATTTATATCAAATTTAAATTTGTTGGAGATTCATTGTTCAATAAGAGATGTTTGTTTTAGGCAAAACTCAATTTCATGAATTGTGATATGGAGTTTTATATACAAGATGGAAATTGACGCCACTTGGAGAATGCATTTTTTTTTGTTCATGGGTATAGGTCTATATGTTAATGAATTTTTCTTCAAGAGCATAAGGCAATTAGTTTATTTTTTATTTTTTTTTCAATATGTCAAAAGGTTATATATTTTTTTAATTTTTTAAAAATATGTCACAAGAGTGTATGCGAAAAGCTTGCATTTTTTTTAATTGTATTTTTAAAATCTTTATAAAGTATGTCAAAAAATAAATTGTATATTTTTTATTGCTTTGTAAAGTATGTAAACAATTTTAATTATTTTTAGGTATTAATTTTTTAAAGACTCCAATAATAATTTGAGT
>LPNX010351152.1:6324-46139 GCA_001517045.1 Pseudotsuga menziesii
CCAACCACTTCCTGTGTTTGCGTTAAGAAACCCCTCATATGAAGCACTTTATCAACAGTTTAGACACTTCAATCCTATTCAAACTCAGGTATTTACCGTGCTTTATAACTCAGATGATAATGTTTTAGTTGCAGGACCTACTGGTAGCGGTAAGACTATCTGTGCTGAGTTTGCTTTACTACGATTGCATCAAAAAGGCACAGACAGTGTATTTCGATGTGTCTATATTGCTCCTATAGAAGCTCTTGGGCTTTTCAATTTTCCACCTGGTGTGTGTCCTGTACCAATTGAGATCCACATTCAAGGGATTGATATAGACAAATACTCTCCCTATAGATGCAGCCGAGATATATGCAATCGAGTACCTTTGGGGGCCAGGTGGGTTTAGTATCACCAGAATTATATGCTATTTCCAAATCCTTTATATATGTAGCCGAGTACCTATTTATCCAGGTGGGTTGAGTACCTGATGGAATACCATCAGCATCTATATATATACCACCACCAGTTTATCTTTCCAAATCCTTATTCTCATATAGTTAGCCTTATTCCCGTATAGTTCCAACTTCCCATACAGTTAACCTTTGATCCAACCCCGACTGTGTTTTCCAACTTCCCTACTTTATACTTTATTGCTTTTGATCCTTCAATTGCAAATTTCATTTTATGCTTAGAATTGGCTTTAATTATTGATAGATAGTTTGAATTTGGTATGTTTGTTTTCCAACTACTTTCCAATGGTACCCTATTCTTTAATATATGATGTTTACATACCCACGTTTACCTTGTCCATGTTCTATAAACAATGGTCGAATGGGGGGGGCAGGGGCACATAACTAACCAAGCCCATTGACGATAATCCATCCTTAGATCTCAATATTGGCCTGGCCAAGAAAAAGAACCAAACCTGTTGATTGATGATAGGAGAGCCAACTTCAAGGCTCGAATGCAGGCAATGACCAAGCCAACTTACACATTGATGCCAGGGCTCATGTGCCTTATTGATAAATGAATTTTTTTTTTTTAAAACGCCTACAGACGTCGCTTAACTGACACATGGCCTTCCTAGGTCATGTGATTCATTCATCCAAGGAATCTGTGCCAGAAAGAAGTTAGTCATATTCAGCAAACTATGGGAAGAATGTTCTCAAGAAGAAGCTCAGATAGAATCTCGAGAAGAGAATATCGAAAGTGAATATCAAGCTCTCACAGTTCACTCCAAGAAAGGCAGAAGAAGATCTCATCACTCCAAAGGTAAGGATCCTCATCATAGAGATAACAGTATAAGGGACCTATCTAAAATGAGATGTTATACATGTGATGAAAGAGGACACTTTGCAAAATACTATCCTAAGAACAATGTTCACTCTCATAAGAATAAGGGGAACAAGAGAAGACATCATGTTCATGCTATAGAGGATGATGAACCATCCAAGAAAAGAACCAGATATGAAAGTGAAAATTCTTCCAGTGAAGATGAATATGTTTTGATTTCCGGTCTTACGGGAAACATTATTCATGGAAGAACTGACTAGATTATAGACAGTGGGGGTTCCAAACATATGACAGGATCCAAGGAATCCATTGTGAAACTTTTAGAACATGAATCACCTCACAAGGTGAAGCTAGGATATGACTACCAGTATCCAATAAAAGGTAGTGGGGAATCCTCCTATCAGCTAGACTCTAGAAAGTCTATAACAATGAAGGAATTTTTGTTTATGCCAGGACTCAAGAAGAACCTCCTCTCCACATCTACACTAGATGCAAAAGGAATGATGGTTTCATTCATAGATGGTCAAGTCATCATGTGGCCAAAAGGAAAGACTATCGATGATGCGGTGGTGATTGGAGAACAAGAAGGAGGATTGTACAAATTAAAGGGCCATCCAGAACAAGAATTGGTCGATGACATAGTAGAGCCAAGTGAACTTTGGCATACAAGGGTTGCACATGTGCATTATAGAGCACTATCAATTGACTCCACATAGAGTACTCAAGAACAAGACTCCTGAAGAAGTCTTCTCCTATAAGAAACTAGAAGTCAGCCATCTCAGAATATTCGGCTGTCCTGTATAAATACACATTCCAAAAGAGAAGAGAACAAAATTAGATCCTTTAGGGAAGAAGGGTATATTTGTGGGATACTCTGAAAGCTCGAAGGATTACAGAATATATTTCCCAGGATACAAGAAGATTGACATTAGTAGGGATGTGACATTTAATGGAGACATAGCTTACAACAAATCCAAAACAAGACCTGCTGAAGAACCTGAAGAAGCAGAAGCACCCAGAATTCATGATACAACCATGAATCAAGAAACTCAAGAAGAAGATCGAGACTTTGAAGAACAACAAATACCTGTCGATCCACCTCTGGAGAAGAATCCTCATAAGAGGAAACATGCTTGGGTACGTGAAATTATCCAAGGTGTGGAAAGATGTGGGGCTCCAGAATAGAATCACAGAGAAAGAAAGAGGACTAGATCCTGCTCCGGGTATGTAGCTTTACTATGTGATTTCATTGATAAAGAACCTTCCAGTTATGAAGAAGTGGCATAACAGAAAGAATGGAAGGATGCTATGATCAAAGAGTATCAATCAATCATGAAGAATGATGTTTGGGATGTTATTCTAAGACCAGAAGGAAAGTCAGTTGTAACTTCCAAATGGATCTACAAGATCAAACATGCTGCAGACGGTAGCATTGAAAAATATAAAGCAAGATTTGTGGCTCGTTGTTTCTCTCAGAAAGAAGGAATAGATTATGAAGAAACTTTTTCTCCTGTAGCTAGATACACTTCCATCATATTGGTACTTGCTCTGCCTGCAGTAATGAAATGGAAGATACAACAAATGGATGTCAATACTACTTTCTTGAATGGTGTAGTGGAAGAGAAAGTGTATGTAGAGCAGCCACTCGGCTTTGAGACTCATGACAGAGAGTCTCATGTGTGTAGATTGAAGAAAGCCCTGTACAGTTTGAAACAGGAACCCAGGACCTAGTACGGCATAATTGACAGCTTTCTATCCAGTTTGGGCTTTACCAAGAGTAAAGCAGATTCCAACATTTACTACAAGGTTGAAGATGGCAACCCAGTGATGCTTCTACTATATGTAGATGATCTATTTGTGACAGGAATGGATGAGTTGATTGTTGATACAAAAAGAGAGCTTTCTACCAAGTTCGAAATGAAGGACTTGGGGATGATGCATTATTTTCTAGGTATGGAGGTGTGGCAGAGCGTGGATGGAATCTTCCTTGGACAAGGTAAGTATGCAGTAGAGATCCTGAATAGGTTTGGGATGATGGACTACAAGGCTATGGCCACACCTATGGCATCAAACCTAAACCTATTGAACGATGCTTCATTAGAGTTGGTTGATGCTATGATGTATCATCAAATGATTGTGTCCTTGATGTACCTAATGAACACAAGACCAAATATTTGCTTTGCTATGAGCACCTTGAGCCAGTTCCTGACAGATCCGAGACATGTTCACTTGATTACTGCAAATAATATTTTGACGTACCTAAAGGGTACATTTGATTATGGGATCAAGTACGATGCGAATCATAAGATTAACTTCGAGGGTTATGTTGATTCAGATTGGGCAGGCAGTGCCATCAATAGGAAGAGCACTTCAGGGTGTTGCTTCAGTATGGGATTAGGTGTGATCTCTTGGTTTAGTAGGAAGCAATCCTATGTGGCACTGAGTACAACTAAAGTAGAGTATGTTGCAGCTTGTTCAACTAGTTGTGAGGTAGTATGGCTGAGGAAGCTACTGTCTGATTTATTTGATCTCCAGTTGGATGCTACTTGTATACATTGTGACAACCAGAGTTACGTGAAGTTGTCAGAGAATCCAGTGTTCCATGACAAGTTGAAGCATATCGAGATCAAATATCACTATATCAAGGATATGGTGTAGAGGGGAGCATTGAACCTCCAGTATGTTGCGACGAAGGAACATATAGCTGATGTATTGATGAAGCCATTGGATAGGATGAAGTTCAAGTACTTCAGGGAGAAGCTTGGTGTTCTCCAGATCGAGGTTTTCTCCAAGGGAAAGTGATGAGACCCATAGCCATTCTGACATGGTGAGAGAATTGGTTCCTTTCATGGTCAGATGTAAGGGCTAAGACATTCTGTCATGGTGAGAGGATTGGTTCCTTCCATGTTAGATATGAGTGCTAGCCATTCTGTCGAGTAAGATAGATGTAAGGGCAATTTCCATTCTAGGAATGGAGGTGCCTGGTCAGTTACCAGAAAAACTCAGTCCAGGACTGAGAAGCCATTATGATGTGATAGAGGGACGTGTTCCCACTTGATCAGATGTAAGGGCTGAGCCATTCTATCATGGCTAAAGGATTAAGTTCCTTCCATGTCAGATGTGGGTGCTGGACATTCCGATGAGTAGGTCGGATGTAAGGGCAACTACCATTCTCTAGGAGAATGGAGGAACCTGGTCAGTTACCAGGTAGCTCAGTCTAGGACTGGGGGCCATTCTGATATGACTGTAGGATTAGTTCCTACAAGATCAGATATGAGTGCAAGCCCTTCCATCATTGTTGTAAGATGTGTTCCCGCATGGGTCGATGTAAGTGCAGAGTCCTTCCATCATTGTTGTAGGATGTGTTCCTGTATGGGTGGATGTAAGTGTATAGCCCTTCCATCATTGTTGTAGGATGTGTTGCCACATGGGTGGATGTAAGTACAGAGCCTTTTCATCATGGTTGTAGGATGTGTTCCCACATGGGTGAATGTAAGTGCAGAGCTCTTTCATCATGGTTGTAGGATGTGTTCTCGCATGGGTGAAATAGCAGAGCCCTTTTTTAGCATTGTTACAGGATGTGTTCTCGCATGGATAAATATAAGTGCTAAGCCTTTCCGATAGGGTTGTGGGATGTGTTTCCTCATAATCGGATGTGAGTGCTAGGCCTTTCTGATATGATTATAGGATTGGTTCCTACATGATTAGATGTGAGTGTTGGGCATGCCTTTTTGACGAGTGGGTTATATGTGAGTGTTGGGTAGGCCATTCTAACGAGCAGGTCAAATATAAGTGCTGAAGAAGACCTACATGGAGGCTGGGCCTACAACCAACATGGAAAAGGGCTCGCTCTGTAGAACTTCTTGTGATGAGAACAATCATGAGATAGCACCCATAATGATCCAGTGATGATGATCCAGCAGTGATGATCCAGATCGAGTGATGATCCAAATCCAGTGATGATCCAGATCGAGTGATGATCTAGATCCAGTGATGATCCAGATCGAGTGATGATCCATATCCAGTGATGATCCAGATCAAGTGACGTTCCAGATATGAAGATGAATATTACTTGAATACAAAGATGACTTGAAGAC
Organism: Pseudotsuga menziesii; assembly: GCA_001517045.1. NCBI lineage: Eukaryota > Viridiplantae > Streptophyta > Pinopsida > Pinales > Pinaceae > Pseudotsuga > Pseudotsuga menziesii. Next base: position 11,697 of record LPNX010351152.1, read on the forward strand.
GAAGATAACTTGAAGACTAAGAAGACTTGAGGATGCAGATGACGAGATGATCTAGAGAAGAATACCAATGCTGAAAATTGTATCGAAAGAATACCTTCCTAGTTAAGAGGGAGTGTTGATGTATTTGTAACTTTAGAATGTATTCATCTATGTATCTTATGTATTGTAATTTGATGTTTACTCTGGGATGTATCTATAATGTAATTGAGTCATGTTGTCATGCCCCGATGATTCGATCGGGAGGATCAATAATGTAAACAAGCCATTTCAAGTCATTGTGGGTAACCCTGTGATTGTCTAAGGGTTAAATTCCCCACAGTTCTGGGGCACTAGGATTATTGGAATCTCCTACTAGAGGTTGGCCCTAGTACGGTTTTAGTCATGCTAGGATTAGTATAAATAGATATTTGGACTCTCTATTTAGCACACATCACAAACAAACTCAAGTGTAGAGCATAGTTGAGGAAGGAGAAGACACTGGGGCTAGATAAGAAGAAGGTTACTGCTGTCGGGAGATCACTTACTGTTTTGTGCTTTTACTATTTTTGGTGTTGATTTTATCTCTGAGGAAGTTGCGGGGTTTTCTCCATTTATGGTTTCCCCGAGGAAAAACATTGTGTTCATTGTCTCTTGTGTTTGATTGTTGTACTTGTTATTCTCTCAGTTAAAGATCCTAATAATGCTAGCTCAATGTTGAAAAACTAAGATCTCCTTCTATCACCATTGTCTTGCTATATAATGTATGAATAATTGATTATTATTGGAACTTATTACCTTAAGATCAAGGGCATACACCCTACTACGGATCTTTCCATAGTTGTTATTCTTCCATCGAAATGTTTCATTGTTTACATATGTCAAATATTAACAATACAATGCATGATTTGGTTCGTTACCAATGAAGGTTCCAAGGTTTAATATATAAGGTTTACCAATACCATGAAAACCTCGTTCTTTATCATAGTTTGATTTTATGATTTATCAATAAAATGAAATGTTTTGACTTCATATATTTCATTAACATTGTGATCATTATACAAATTATTAATAATAATTTGATCTCGATATTGCAGTGGAGACTATAGAACTCGATCCACTGTGGAATGGATAAATTTTTGGGCACGTGGAACATCCACCACCGTGCATTGCATAGCTTATAAGCTCACCATGAAACCCTACTTCTCATTCTTTGTCAAGGGTTTTGGTCTGTGCTTTGTTTGGTTTCCTATGGCCATGAGGTCTCTCTTGTGCTCACCTTCAGCTCCACTGTTTGTGTATTCTGAAGTGTTGCCACCAAGTGTAGGAGTTGCAAAGTTCACAGCTCACATTTGATTTGATTCCTGCAAACAAAACTTTGCTGTGCGTGAGGGTAGTGTTACATAGGCATATGTTTTTAGTGTCAAATATTTGTGTGGCCACTGTCAATGCTTGCTCCTACTCCAGTCGTTGGTGTAGTTAGTATTTTGAACCCAACTGCCTCTTTCTCAGGTGAACATGAGGGTTGTACTGTTCGTTGTGTTGGTCTGCCTTCTTCATGGCCTCGATTTTCAACATTTCCAGGTAATAATTTGCTTTAAATTGTTTGTAAGCTTTAAAATTACAGTTATAGTTATAAAATCAGTTTTTAAATCAAGATTTTGGTTTTCACTTGCAGGTGATGGTTCACCTTTTCATTTGGAAGAACCCTCCCCAATGTTTGGATTGACAACCCGACCTATAGTAAGCCCTGGTTACAAAGTGGCAAATCCCTTCTTGGAAAAGGTTAGGGAAAGGGTTTTCAGTTGGGAATAAAGTACGAACTCGATTCCTCTAGTCTTGGGATGTTTGGTCTTAGTTTTTAAGATTTGTTTTTGTTATTAAACCCTTGCATATAGCAAAGTGGCTCCAGTTCGATGCTGTGACTTGTAATTTCTCTTTTCTTGACTTATAAAGAATATACAGTAGTGTAGTTTTTTAATAACTTGACTGCTAGTTTTGTTTTCAACCCAGGCCACAATGTTGGGTACACTCGCCATGCGTTGGGTGTTGTAAATTTGTTATGGTTAAAGCCTTTCGGCCTAATAGAGTAATACACTTGATTTTAAAGGTTTCATTTTTAGCTTCGAGCTCTATCTTGATTATGAAATGGTATTAAAAGGATTTTAATAATTTTAAGTTCTGTCTTGTTTATACATCAGTTATAAAACCTGTAAGATATGACTCTATGTATTTTGGGGTCTTCCCTTCCTCGACTGTTAATAATGGTAATTATTGTTTTAATATTTCTCTTGTAAATCAATAAAGATAAAATAAAGACTGGAAGTTCAGTCATAATATAATTTTTTATATGTTTAAGCTTGTTAGTTAGGATTAAATCCTAGGGTTATTGTAAAAGAACTCTTAGATATATATATATTCTTAAATTATATCAAAAGTATAGGTTTTTATTTTTCCTATTTTACGTTGTTAGAATAGTTTCAATATTGTTTATCCTGTTTAAGTATTATCCTTTCCTTTAAATAAAAATAGTTATACAATACTGTATGTACTTAGCTTATTTCTATTCACTGTTTACTTTTAAGTTCTTATTTGTTTACTGCTCAACCCTAAAGTTTTTACCTTTAGAGGTATAAGCTTGTCTGATAACTATAAGATAGTTTTATCATAGTAATTATTTAGTTTTAAACTAGTTATTAATTATATTTTTATTGCTTTTATTTAATAAAGTGTTGAGTAGAAATTACTCAGAGTTCTTGAAAAGATAAAGTGTAGACTCTGTATCTTAGTTTACTCTTTATGAATTAAATTACTTTTAACATAAATATTAGTCTTAGATTTAGTTGATAATGATAGAAAATAAACTATGTGATTAGTAGCTCGTTTATTTACTTGACTGTATCTATCACTATAACTCTAAAGTGATTTTCTGCTGCATTACATTTAGTTACTAAGTGAAATAGAGAAGTATAAACATATTATAACACTATTTAACCTCCATAATACTTTAACATGAATAAAATTACTCTACTGTCTGCATATATACAATCTTATCTACTCAAACATTCTCTTATCTTCTTTAACATTCTAGCTGTGATAAAATACTGCTATTTCTTTTCCAATAGGTTTACATAACTAAGCTTGTTAAAACAATGAACATAAATAACCAAATCACCGTTCTTTTTAACAATAACCTACACATTGGAATAAATTACTCTGTTAACTACAAAATGTAGAACCATAACTATTATATTCAATCTCTTAACATTTTCTTTCATCTACTATAAATCTTCTATCTATGATGGAGTACGGCCTGGTCCTTTGAGGTGTGGAAAAACACACACTAGAAATTATTTTCCATTCTAACACATTAAAACAAAATAATGTAGAACCTGATTAGGATAGATGAAAATAGCATTAGGAGGTCGTTCCTCCCTACCAAACTCCTAGAGAGCGCTCAAACAATTCTTCCTCACAACCCTCGAGCCTATTCCTGGTCTTCTTGGCTGAGAACTGGTGGAGCATGCAAACAGTAAACCGGTCCAATAACTCAGTTAAATACCCTACACTCAGTAGTAAGATCTTTCAGCATAAAAGCTGCACTAGATCACTTGATAGTTATCCCCTCAAACTCTTTCTATAATTCCCTTCTGTTGAATTTCTCTGAATTACATTCACCTGAATGATCACTTCTCCAAAATGAGCAGCCTCAACTCTCTTCAATGGGAATTTTTATAAAGATTGCCTTGGTATTTTGGGTCAGTTGTCATTAATTAAGCCACCTGCTCTGATTTCACTTTCTTGGGGAATCATGACCCCAAATGTAGGGAGGTTGCCACCTGTAATAGTTGGAAGTGGTTTGAGGATGCTACCACATGTCAGTTTTCTCTCCACCTAGTCTCCTCCACCAATTTGACTAGTAAGCACTCTTTTAACAGCTCTCATAAGCTGTTGTCTCCTCCTTTATTTATTTATAATTAAAATATTCAGAATTACATTAAATATCCTTGACTCTGCTGAGTGATCAATTACAACTTAGCATAAAATTTAACATATTGTCCTCAAATAATAACAAATAATATAACATTGTTTTTGCAAAATTGGGGCATGTGATGGTACAAATCATTAAAAATATTGCTCTTCCTCTCGACTCGACATGGAAATATGACCCACATTTCATTATTAGTAAAGAAAATAATAGAATAATGTTGAAGAAAGAATATCATCATCCCAGAACTCAAGTAGAAAAGATAGCCTAAGAAAGACTCTTTTGAAGAAGTACAAAAAAATATTCAAGGAAAAAATCATGCTGAAGTGATCAAGAAATTTTTTTATGATCTCGTTCCTCGACACATTAAAGTGCTACCTTATTACACCTTCTACAGACCTAAAGGGGAAGCAATCTCCATAAAGGGATTGAAATTCACTACTCCTTTACAAAAGAGAAATGATGAGAACACTAGGGTATAGGGTACATGAGATCATAATAGGATGGGAGCTTAGTGGAGGATGCGGAATTATTTAGATAAAACATATAAACCTTACCCACATATCCCAAAAGATCAACAATTTGATTAATTATATGAGGCTATTAGAATTTGTAACGCCCCTGACCCTCTGACCGATGAAGAGGACACTACCATGGCATTAACCATCCGGGCTACCAGCCCCATGAACATTTGAATTCATAAAAATGTTGAAACAGAATGCATTGAAGTAGAACATACACATATGCAATTATTTATCATACACAACGGAATCAAACATTCAATCAAACAAGAATTCATTAAACATGTTCATCATAATCATTAACATTAAATAGGATTGTAGAAGTAAAATAGTCAAGGTTACTTATCTTATAAAGAACTTGTTCCACGGCCAGCTACATCGCTGCAACGTTCCACCCAACCATAGGACAGTGTGCTCCTTAATCTCTCAACAACGCTTCCACCCCCAAGCTAGGCATGATTCTCCAAGGAATAAGGAACAAGTAGGCTTACACATAGCCAAGGATACACAAAACACAGTCAAGACAACATAGTTGGGTTTATCAGGCCATCAACAAGATAGCCAAGTCAACATGGTCAGGTTTATCAGGCCATCCAGGAGTCAAGAAAGGATAAATGCAAAGCTCGTGAGCTCATTACAAAGCAAGGAACACCTACACCAGAACTAGCCTGACTTCTAAGACACCCACACACACCCAAGACAATGAATCAGTCCTTTCTCTGCTACACAGTCCCTCATGCCTTAACTTCCCTTCTAGTGCTATTCAGGGCTTGTGGAGAAGAAAGACATCCCTCTAGTTATGTCTGTGTGGTTTCCAAACACACCAGGTTTATCAAGCAACCCAAGCCCCCATCCCTGCTCCCAACACAGTCCGAAGACCAACCATTGCATGCATGCAATTAATCAACAATTACAGCTTAACAGGGGAAAATGACTCCTGAGTCATTCTTGGCCCTATCGTGGCCAAAACGACCCCAAACAGTTTGCGGCAGCCCCAGAGCGTAACAACATACACCACCAACAAACGTGGGGAACACCACAGTCCATCCTGGACAATGAAGTCACCAGAAAAACTTACACATACCACACTGGGGAATAAAATACAGTCTCCCAACCTGTGCATGAGGGAAACTTGCACCAAACCCCAAAATACAGAGGGAAAACACACCCGATTCCACTCTGTGGAAAAATGTGAATGACAATCGATAAGTGGTTCCCCTCCTGGCTGCGTGAGATCAATAAAATAGATACCTATGCATGAAAATTAATAGGACCCCATTACCAAAATGTAAAGAAGACCCCAACAAAACACAACATAAGGGAGACCACAGCAAACCCACAAATCAGACTGTGAGGAAAATATACACCCACACCATCCGTAAAATTCGTAGAGGAAAACCGCATGAGTAAAACTAGGAAAATCTTATGCATGAAAAATGAATAGCCAAGGGAAAGAATGGCATCATGGAGTGAGTGGAATGAGAGGCGTAGTCACTCCTCTGCCCATCGTGAGGTTCAATCCACTGGTGGAGTGTGCGTGTGGGAAAGGAATGACAATCCTGCCACACTCCACTCCCAGCCATAACTGCCCCAACTAATAGCAGGATTTTTTAATGGTGGTGGTTGGATAAAACAAGGAAAGATGGGAAAATCAAAACAGAGTGGTGACACATGGATTTTCTCTCATGGCTCAAGGTTTGACAATTTCCCCACCCTTATCCTTGTGAAAATCATGCCCCTTCTCAATTTAGTTGCCGTGAACGTAGCTGGTTGGGTTCATTTAAATAAAGATGCATATTTACATGATGACAAAACTTAATATGTATGCTGCATGCCCCCATATACCATCGGTGACAATTTCAAGCCGAAACATAGCATAACCAATCAATGGTGGGGCCTTGGCCTTTAGCTCCGCATGATGATTATTACAATATATACATCATATACATCTAATGCAACGAGGTCAAAACCAGGGTGTTACAAAATTAATATGTCATTGATATTCATGCAATGAGTGCTATTAGATTCTTTAATTATTTGTAGTGAAAAGGAATGAATAATACCCATTGAACAAAACAAATCTCACATGAAACATACAAGGATTTCTCAGTATAATTACAGTATAAACTTCATTAATCCCAGTAGTATACAACAATGTTACATAAAGGAGAATTTGAATCGTGAGAGATGAATTCAAATTTAACAACTCAATCTAACTACATGTCTAACTAGAAGTGTCTAAATCACTATCGGGGCTAACTAGCTAAGCTCCAGTTGTCTAATTCAGTCTCTCAATAAGTTATAATCAGTTAAACTAGTCTAACTGATGTGGTAAGTGAGAAGTAAGTGAGAATAGGCACATATCCACATGTAGCCATGCAAGACTAGTGCTAACTGAACTGGAGGACATATAACTAAATGTAACTGAAGCATAACTAAGCTTGACTAGTCACCAACTGCCAACAACTGAAGGAGGTTGATGTCGGCACTCCCAGTGGCTCCTAAATTGTAGGGATTGGCCTAGGAGGCACCTAAATGGATGCATGAAGGTGCAGTAAGTTCCAGTTATCTTGTATTGGTGTTCCCCACACTCTAGTGACTGGTACATGTGGCCCCATTAGGGAAAGTGGAACCAATGGTACTAGTGGACCCAATAATAACTAAATGACTCCTAAGTTAGGAAAATATAATATAATAGATAGTTTGGACAAGGGAGGATTTTAAATCTGAACATAGGCATATCATGCAAGTGATTCAAGTAAAAAAGTACTCTTGATAGCATGCTCGGGTGAGAAAGATGCAAAACAATTAGGATCTCTTTTGAAAGCTAAATGTGGTAGTAAAGTAAAAGAGATAGAAATTACTAATGCTCCTTTTCCTCCATTCCCCCAAAAGTTAGAGAAATGTCCAAAATCCATGCCAATGATGCTATCCGTGGGTTTCATTCTAGGAAAGGAATTGGGGAAGGAAGGATAAAAAAGTAGAGAATTCATTCAACTTGAGAAGAGGCCTAGAAGAGCGGGTATAGGGGATTATGTACATAAAACACATCAAGGATATGAAATTACCTAGTTGGTTGTTTACATATAGATCCCTCGAGAAGGAATTAGAGGAAATTTCAATTTAAAATGGGCCTTCCAAAAATAATACAAATTCCATGTCATCATGTATTATCCAATCAAAATGCTTTAAAATTGAAAAAGGGAGCACCTCCTAAAAAAAAATTTAATATAAATTTGGGGGTAGGCATCATAAGAAAAACTACTTTTTTGTTCATATTTTTGACATATATCCCTGTGTTTTTACTCAAATTTCAATCAGGAGAGCTTGTTGGATGAGGAATTAAATTTCACATCCAACGCATACCCACTCAGCATACTTTTGATGGGCCCCACTACCCAAGGACTTCATCATCACATTTTTTCAGTTATTTCTTGTTTTGGGGGTAGCGAGGCCCATCAAAAGTATGTCGAGTGGGTAATCGTTGGATGCGGAATTTAATTCCGCATCCAACGAGCTCTCCCAATTTAAATTTAAGTAAAAGCACAGGGAGATATGTCGAAAATACAAACAAAAAAGTAGTTTTTTCTTTTCTTCCTCCAAAATTAATAAATATTATTTTATTAATTTTCCTTAGGAGGTCCATTTTGAGTTGAAATTTCCTCTAATGTGACAAGACAAATTTTGTACAAAGAAATATGAAGATCATAAAATTCCACCAGGGTGGGAGCATCATCAATAAAAAATAGAATCATGGGAGACAAACACTCAAACACAACTCATGCTAGAGATTGGTTAATCAAAATAGACTAAAGGTGTTTCAACAGTAGGAGAAACCCCAAAATTAAAATAAGATATAAATTCATCATTGTTCAACATACATTTCAAACCATGAGTCAAACAGTAAAAGAGTAGGAAATAAGAACTTATGAGTATCAAATATCTATTCCACGTTTACCCATGAAAAAGGAAATTACGATATTAGATGTTGGGACTAAAGAGGTAGAATGACAAGATATTCCATATAATATTCTAAAAGGAGAGTAGAAGAACTAATTTTCCTGGAAGAACCTTAGAAGAAAAAGACTAAGACAGAAGTAGAGGAAATGGGTCCTTGTAAGAAGCAAACCAACGAAGCTAGCATACTTTTATCTTTAGAAGAGATTGATCCCATTAGAGAAAAATCATAAAAATAAGGTGTGAACCTTACTAACCCTGATATTCATACTATTCAGTATAATGAACTATTGTATACAGAAAATGTAAAAGTTCCATGGGATCCTCTGCCTGATTCCACACTCCCGGAAATACCACAACAAATAAATGACAATGGATAGGTTGGGTCATTCGTAACTATGTCCCATCATCCACAACACAGTTTCTGTTGAATGCATTTCTCATGACAATACTCCCTATATCCTATAGTTTGGACTCTTTACTAACTCAACTATTTTTGGACTAATGTCATTGTCTAGGGTCCATTTTTCGGCACACTCTCTACAAGTTTTAGCTAATTCATTCGCATGGAAGTTATAACAATAAACTTGAATATAGGATAGGATCACTTACTGTGTGCATTTTGACTTATCCTATGACAATTTCACCTTAACCATAGGTATGAACCCACTTCTTTATGTCACGGAACCTACATACTGCTGCTAGAAGTCACATTTCATAAGTGGTATATCCTTCCTATTCATGGGTTCCCTAGTTAGATCCTGCTTTGTCATTTGGTACCCATGTTGAGTGTACTCCCTTAGGTCTAGGAGTCCCTTGTAGTCTTGCATGCCTTTGAGAAACACCTTCATACACTTTCTTAAACTTTATTATGGTCATATCCTATAGGGACTCCTATTTGTATCAAGTTGTAATTACATTCGCATGCATCTACTTTTCGTATTAAGCTTTACGGTGGCTCCCTGATTCAGTTTTGTAATCCCTATAGCCTGATTTGTCTCAATCCTAGCCAAGCAGAGCATGTCATATATCTTTTGCAACTTGATTATCCCATAACCAAATGAAACATCCCCCTGAGTGTCCTTATCCTACCTATGCTTCCTTGCATTGAGAATAGGTATGTTCCACTACTTGGAACTAGTTTTCTTTCTTATGACACTCGTTTCCTCTTTTTTGTACTATAAGAAATTTTGTTCCTTTTCAAACTTTTCAATATAAAAAACACCAAAAAAATCATAAAACATAAAAAGTCAGACGAAAAATAATACCACATTCTATTGGAAGTTGTTGTTTCATGTCTCCTTTGAATAAAGTACAGTCCATGCATCCATTGGTTGGGTTACTAGTATGACCTTAGGAATTGTACTTGTTATTATGATTTTTCTTGACTGATGGGTTATTCTTCTAGTCCCTATGCAGCCTCTATTGATTCCCCCTATATCACAGAGTAGTCCTAGTATGAATTTTAATTTTATGCTTCCTATGAGTCTGTATCTGCCTTATCCTCTTGTTCGAAGGAAGTTTTATCTTGACTCGGTCATTCCTCAATTATCTTGTCTTATATACACCAATGACCGGTAATTAGAGGATGGTCCATCATGTTCGACTTCCACACCTTTATTCGCGTGATGGAACATGTACTAGAAATGATTTGTGTATAAGACCTTCGATTTAGGTGGCATTCCATATACAATGCCTCCTTGATTGTGCCAGTATCTATGATATTTTAGCTCTCATGACTAGACTCTAGTATACCATTTGTTGTCTTCATTCATTATGGAGACCTTATTTCATTGTATATTGTACATGGCTATGACCACTCATGAAATATATATATTATGCCTATTCATGGTCATTGTACTTTTTTGTATCCGGGAGTGCTATGTACACTTCATATCTATATTCATATGTAGATATCTATCATTGTGTTATACTCATGCGTGGTCGGATTTTTCCACTTGGGTCTCCATTACTCCACTCTTGGGGTTATTATAATGTATTTCGGCCATCATGTATCCCTCTGAACTCACACATTAGGGAGCATATACTATAGGGTGATTTTCCACACCTGATACGTCATGCTTTGATGGCTTATCCATGTCCCTATGCAGACTCCTTTTACCCCATTTGTTCACCATTACCCTGATGCTACAGTGTAACCCTTAAAAATACATTTTTTATTATATACGTGGGTCACAATTCTACAACCCTCGTATACATAGCTTGCACCACTGTCACCCGCATACATCGGGAATTATTTTCAAAAAAAAAAAATTTGGATTTTTCCCCATCAAGTAATGAATGACTTGATTCTTGGCCTTGCATATGCCAAGATATGATTCGATTCGACCCTTCACTTCCCATTGAGGGAATATATATTGAGCTACTATGAAGCATTAGAGGAGGATAAATTTGGAGAGCAAGGCTATTATATTGAAATTGTGCCCCATTCTTATATGCTTGAGTTTGCATTCCTTTGTCCTTGAAGCATTCATTAGTCCTATTTCCCAAGCTTTCCTTTATATTTTTGAGCTTTCCTTTGTATGGAGGATTGAAGTGGTGGAGGACTAGGTGGAGGGACTTGGTTCCTCAATTTTGAATAGGTACTGACAGAGGCTATCATTTATATCTATGTTTATATTAATAGAAATATCGATTTATAGTCCATTACATGTGTAATTATGAATATTCTTATCCATGGATTTAATTACTTTGTTTATATGATGGAATTTAACATGATAGATTAGAATCTAATTCTTTTTACACCTAATTCTTCTCAACACCATATTACGGGATAAGTATCTAATTGATTTCCTTAAATTCCTCAAATGCTGAAGTTGAAAAATGAGTTGGAAAGAGTAATCCATTACTCTAAGCCACCACTGCCCTTTCCTTGTGTGTAACCTGTGGTACTCATCTCAACACTGCTCCTTTTTACATTTGTAAAGAGTTGTGCTACCAGATGCTTCCCATTTACAAGAGGCGGTGCTCCCCTAGCACTGCCTATCTTCCTTATGAATGGTGTTGTGCTCGACTTATGAAGGAAAAAATGAGAGATTTCGATAGGGTTCTCGAAGGTGACCTTCGTGGAGCCTCATCCCTATGAAGCTGGATAGCTGGAGCTCAACATCCCCTATCCTATGGATCATCCATCCACCCGACCATTGAATCCTCAAGTTACGCTGTCCTCTCACCCCTCATGGGAAAGTGGAGGAAGAATGTGTGATATCATCTAAATTCTGGCCAAATTCTATCAGACTCTTGAGTGATTAGTAGACAAGTTCAAACCTTTAAGGAAAGACCCCATTGAGAATAATTTTCAACAACAAAGCCATTGGTTGTATACTAGGCCTTCTTTATATTTTAATGCAAACATAGTTTCTTTCCCATAAACATTGTATGTCTGGTTATTATGCTTGGTTTATTGTTTAACTCCTTGGTCTTTTACATAGGATTATAACCATCTTGTTACTCTCACTTAGTTTTCTTCCATTGTGTCTATTGCAGGATATCCGCATAGTTCAAGCATAATGTTTAGACCTTTACAACCTGGGAAAGGTGAGGAGAGAAGTTAATTCAAGTAGTTTGTTTAATCCTATGGGAAGTTTATTTATTTTGTAGGTGTTTTGGTCTAGTTTCAAGTCTTTCAATATAGGGAAACAACCTTTGTCAGCACTTCTTAAGAATTTCCAATAACAAAAGTGGTGACTCTGCCGGGGAGAGATCAGATTCTTGGTTTTGTAGTAAGATTTTATTCAATTTACAATTTCAGTTCATAGATCAGATCTACTTATTAATTTGCAAGATTTGATTGTAAATTGGTACATTTTCCTCTATTTTCCTTTAATTATTCATGTTTTTGTCTTTATTTGCTATTTGGATTCAGTATTCACACTCTAAAATAGTTCTTGTTTCTGCTTTTTATGATTTCAAAATTCATTTGGGCCACTGCACCTAGGCAGAGTAAAAAGTGTGGCAAGTGCACCTTTGGTTAAGGAAACTTGTAGTTCCATCATTAGTTTACTATGGACAAAGAGTGGTGCCACCGCTCTGTACATGTTTGAAAAGCATGCCATTCGGATTCCAACGCTTTGTATTGATTTCTCAAAGTGCGATGCCAGGTATTTTCATGTGCCCTCATTTTCTTTTTGAATTTTAAATATAATTCTGAGTGCCATAGTGATTTTTTATTTCTAGATCAATTTCTTCCTCTTTTTGGAGTGTTTCTTGCTTACTTTTTGAAGAAAATGAAGATTTTATATGCTCTTTTGTAGTGTCTTTGATTTATATTCTCTTTTGCATTCAAAGAATAGTTTAAGTCTTAAATTGGATTTTACATTTATTTCTTTTGTTGAAACATATTTCTCCTTTCTGTATATAGTATTCATCAGAATTTGAAAATTTGCATTTCATTTTCATGTGCATGTTTTGGTTTTTGTTTGAGTTCTTTGGAATTTGAGCGTTGAATTGTGTGGGTGACTAAAAGATTGTGTTCATTGTTTAATATTTGTTTCAGGAAAAGAAAATATCTCTCTCCTTTCCATACATAGTTTTAATTGAATGGAAAAGAAATCCATACTCATAATTGCATGCTTTTGAGTCAAGTCCACTTTCGATGCATTCACTTAACCATACAATATAAAAATAAGTGCTATTCTAAGTTAAAATATTTAAATGTAGGAGTTTTAATTTATTGTCTGCACTGCATCCCATGGATCATGTGGTTCTTCCACGTACTTATTGGTACATTGAATAACCTTTCATGTAACCTTGAGGTATATAGAAAGGTATTTCATGTACTCAACAGTATATAGGAATACCCCTTTTGAATGGTTGTGCATTAGACAACACTATTATGTAGTTGATCTCCCATGTACCTTGAGTATATCGGGAGACACTTTTATGTATTGTAAGACCAACTGAGAAAAGCCGTTTGTCAGTCCTATCATTGCCATACACCGAGAATAGAAATTAGGGATATTATTATGCATGTACCTTCCATGTATTTGGGTATTCAGGAAAGGGTATAGTCCCAAACATCCTTGTTTCTCTCTACTATTGGACCCTGTGATATATAGTGAGTTGTGATGGTTTGACAATCCTATGAGGATCCTTAATTTTTATCCACTCCTTTCACATGTTTGCTTATTTCTTTAGATTTAGTAGCATTTGTTTCCTGTATAGTTAAAAATCTTAGAAAGAGAGATAGCTTTGTTATATATCTATGGCTATGATTTTTGGTACTACCAACCAAGAGGTCCCTTCTCAAGGGGAACCTTTTGTTTTTCTTTAGTTGGAAATGTTGGTCCTCCTCTCATGGCCACTTTGAGTCTTCCTAGATTGACTATAGGATTACCTATATGGTTATTATCTATCTCGGTGATTCCAATCCCACATTGTGCCCCATATGTTAATTCTCCTTCATGAGAACACCAAACTCCTGCAAATTTTACACCTTCTTTGACAGATGTGTGTTCGCCCCTCTCTTTCTCTATGCATGTTGAAAGTTGTAATACTAGTAATTAGGTGAACAAGAATAAAAAGAAAAGGAATATTAAGAAGAAGAGAGGAGGACCTCTGACCGAGTCCCAACCAACTAATATTCCTAATGAGAGTGTTGAAATACCTACCAATAAAACTCGTAAGACAAAATTACCTTGCATGCTTTGTAAGGGTGATCACCTTCTAAAGGATTATATTGGCATTTCCCAAGTTTTGGAAGTGTGGTATTGTGACTCCCAACACCCTGTGTCATCATCTTATGGTCATTATACTGATGACACCCCATCAACCAATGACTCTATGGTTAAGAGTAAAAAAGGAAAAGTCAGAAATCCTTACTTGTTTTGTAAGGACATACACCTTACTTACCTTTATGATCACATGGATGAAGATTCAAAGTTGTTGGAAGATATTATTGTTCCTCATCAATGACTTCCAATAAGTTATCGTAAGTTGTCTCTTAACCCCGCACTAGTTGACCAAGTGGTCAATTCGGTTTCATCTGTAGTTGATCCCACTCTTCCTTTATAGAGTGAAGTTAAAGTGGTCAAGTTGATATCTTCTCCACCCAATCCCACTCTTTCACTCGAGCATGTTAATACTGAAGTAGTCCCTTTGACATAGTCTTTCCTCTCTTCCACTTGAGAGTGAAATCAAAACATTTGAAGTTTTTGTAGTTAGTTTGGATTTTTCTCAACAAGGGGAAATAATGTCTATTTCTATAGAACCCTCTCCAAGTACTGATTTTATTTCCTTTGATTGGATTAATCTAACAGAGTCTCATATTCCTTTGAGTGTTCCTTTCCATATATCTGTGTAAGTTAGTGCTAGAAGGATGCTTCACACTATTGTTGATGAAGGTGCCTCTGTTAGTATTTTATCCTCAACTACTTGCAAAGCTATAAGTTCTCCTCAACTTGTGTTGACTTCTGATCAGATACTACCTTTAATAAAAGACCTATTGTACATTTAGGGATCCTTCCTGATTTTCCTATTACCTTATGAGGGAAAATTGTCTGTATTGATGTTATGGTAATTCAAGGTCCTTTAGATTTTACTATGCTCCTTAGACGAGATTATATTTACACCATGAAAGTGGTAGTGTCCACACTCTTTCAAGGAATTCATTTTCCCCATGATGGGAATATTGTGACAATTTATCAACTTTCCTTTGTTAAACCTAATCATCGTATGATTCCTAGTCATTAGACTTCCCTAAATATCCTACATGTTATTATGGTTCCTTCCCCTTCACCGAACATGTCTCTCGAATCTGGACATCATGCTAGAGTTTAGTAATTTGTAAATCAATAGCTTCTTCCTTTCATGGGGTAGCTTGGAGGGAATTTATCCAGTATCTAGACATTGTACTAGAGTTAAGCCGCTAGATTTTTATGTAATGGGGGAAACCTACCAACCTCTGGACATCATGTTTCCTAAGAACTGAATATAGAATAGTTTTGATTATGTGTTAAGATCATTAAAAAATGAAACAGGTTCTCGAGCATAGTTCCCCTTCTATGTCAAGCTCGTTAAAAAATGAAATAGGTTATCCCTTCAAAGCGAGTCTTCCATTTTTTTAAAGACTGGCACCTTCACTGCATGTACCATTAGATCCTCTTTTCCTCCTTAGTATCTGGTGAACCTTTTCTTAGTAGTAACCTAGAGTTTTAAGTTTGGTGAAGAAAAACAAGTAGGTAGATGAAACAAAGTTTGGGGGGGCATGTATTCAACCTCTTTATGTTGAATTTGAGCCACTCGATTGTTTTTACTAGAGGCAAGTACTGACCTCTAGACATCATGTTGAGAAAATACTATTGAAAAGACTCATGATGAGCATACTTTATTCTTGGTTTAGAACTCACTAAATTATGAAACAACATTGTGAGCATAGTTCTTTCTATATTTCAAGCTCGTTAAAAAATGAAGTAGATTCCTTGAGCATTCTTCCAACTAAACTTTGAGCTCATTAAAAATAGTAATATGGTGTCAAATGATAGTTCTTTTTCCTGTTTCAAGCTCACTAAAAAATGAAGCGGATCCTTTTATCTTACTTTTGATTTTCTGTGCTCTCATTAAAACATGAAAAGTAGTTTGAGCTTACTTTATCACTTTTTCGTGCTCTAGATCCAAAAATGAAAATGGTTTCAAGCACTCTTGAAACCATAGTCGTGCTCATGAAACATTAGTACAAAGGTTTTGTGTCTACTTTTATCACTTTTTGGGGCTCGTTAAAATTGTTTATGAAAAAAGAACCATAATGGAGTGTTCTTTAAGTCTTTTTTCGACTCTCAAAATATGAACTGATTGCCGAGTGAACTTTTATATTTCACGCTCATAAAAGTACTTGAAGGGTCGTATTTCTTATGGTAGTTTACCCCTCTTTCGATTCATTTTGATTATTTACGAGAAATGTATACTCTAGTCATTGACTAGAAGAGTTCTCCACAGCATTATTTTATACCTTTCCAAGCCTTAGAGACTAAATTTTACGAAAAAATACCTTTTAAATTCTTCTTTATTCCTATTCAGGCTCTTTAAACATGAACGACGCCAAGTTTCCTTTCATTGGACACGTTAAATTAAACACTGAAAGACCCTTTTTCGGAACAAACACCTCCTTTCTCAAGTTTGTAAAACATATGAAAATGGACTTATTTAATGACAAGCTACAAAGAGTGTTTGTTACCCTCTTTTAACTCATTAAAAATTAAAGAGGAACTCTCCAATCATGATGGGGAAATTAAAGGAAGGGAACTATGTTTGATTTGCAATAATGGAAGTTTTCTAGTCACCTTTGAACATGGGATCTATCTGCATTTCATTTCAAACAGTTGGGTATTCATCTTGTCTCTAATTCAATACACTTTCATGAGTCATGTTACTTCATTGAGTATTTTCAAATAATGCATCATCCAGAATTGCATTAGGCCTTGCTGTCCATCTCGCCAAGTCAATGCGGCCAAGTCTTCTATCGTGGCACCCAATTTTGAAAGGAAAGATGTGTATTGAGAGTTATCCTATGCAGTTAAAACTACCTTTATGATTGTATCAGTTACCTTTGATTCAATCCTATGGTTACTTCATACTCAAATTCTAGAACTTTGCTCCGAGTTTTTTGTCGTTAATGAGGGGTTCATCATGGGCCTCCTTCTAAAAGACTATTCGTGTCGACTTCATCGCATATTCCAAGAAATAGTATTAGAAACAAGTCAGTACCTTGAGATCTGTATACCTCAATGCCATATTTCCTCTCTTTTGATAATAGATTTACATCATTGAACTTTGATCAAAATATTTCGTCAAATATTTGATGTCAATCCATCTATTCACATTCAGAGAAATGTACTGGGGTATCTTAGGAATCATTAACATTAATGGTGATCTCCCTCACACTTGATAATGATTTTCATCATTAATCAATAATCAAGTGTTTTCTACCATGTTTGACTTCAAAACATTTATTCGCATGGATACAATCATACGTTCTTGAAGACGAGACGAAGACCCTGGGTATCTATTGAGAATTCATTGGTTTCCACGGGCTGCAGTAGATTATTTGTATGAGTCGTAGCATGTATCCACTTTTGTATTTTCGATGTTGTGCTCATATTTGCGTCTATATGAAATAGATATACAATGTATGTATGGTAGCTATGTGCAAATTTGAGTCTTCTTTGCATGGATCTACATTGTATTTTAGTAGCCATGTAAGTTTATATCTCACATGGATCTGCATTGTATTGGTCGACAACCATGTTGTGAGTCATATGGATATGTATCAAAGTGTAAATGTAATATAGGATGACCTTGGTTGTTGATGAAGTTCTGATATTTGGACTATTGCATAGAAGTGATAACTTGTTCCTACAAAGCATTTTTCCTATTCTTTCCCTCCAACATCATGCTTTGGGGGGGGGGGTTATGTTACACCTAATTCTCATCAACACCATGTTATGGGATAAGTATCTCATTGACTTCCTTAAATTCCTCAAAGACTGAAGTTGAAAAAATATTTGGAAAGAGTAATCCATTGCTCTAAGCCATCACCGCACTTTCCTTCTACACAACCCACGATACTCATCTCAACAATGCTCTTTTTTTATTTGCAAAGAGTGGTGCAACTGCCTGCTTCCCATTTACAAGAGGCCGTGATCCCCTAGAATCGCCTATATTCCTTATCAATGGTGCGGTGCTCAACTTATGAAGAAAAAAAAGAGTGTTTTGGAGAGGCTTCTCAAAGGTGACCTTCATGGAGCCTCATCCCTATGAATTAGGATAGCCAGAGCTCAAGTTCCCCCATCCCAAGGACCATCCCTCCCCCTCTCCCATAGAATCCTCAATTTACCCTATCCTCTGAAGCCTTTATATACTAGCTCATTCCTCATGGGAAAGGGGAGGAAGAATGTGTGATAGCATCTAAATTTTGGCCAATTATGTCAAACTCTTCAGTGATTAGTAGCAAAGTTGAAAGCTCTGAGGAAAGACCCCATTGAGAAGAGTTCTAACACCAAGGCATTGGTTGTATACTCTCCTCTTTATATTTTAATGCAAATATAGTTTCTTTCCCATAAACATTGTATGTATGGTTATTATGCTTTGTTTATTGTTTAACTCTTTGGTCTTTTACATAGGATTATACATTGGAGGAAATTTCAACTCCAAATTGGCCTCCTAATAAAAATAATAAAATAATATTTATTAATTTTGGAGGAAGAAAAGAAAAATATACTTTTTTGTTCATATTTTTGACATATCTCCCTATGATTTTACTCAAATTTCCATTGGGAGACCTACCTAGATGCGAAATTAAATTTCGCATCCAATGAGTACCCACTCATCATACTTTTGACGAACCCCGCTACCTCAAAAACAAGAACCTCGCTACCCCAAAAATAAGAAATACCTGAAAAAATGTGATGATGATGTCATCATCATGTTTTTCAAGTATTTCTTGTTTTTGGGGTAGTGGGGTCCATCAAAAGTATGTCGAGTGGGTGGTCGGTTGATGCGGAATTTAATTTTGCATCGATATATGTCGAAAATACGAACAAAAAAAGTAAATTTTTTTATGATGTCTTTCCCAAAATTTATATTAAAAATTTGTTTAAGACCTATACGGTATTTCAAATTTAAAGCAATTTCTTTGGCTAATAGATGATGACATGGAATTTGAATTATGGTTAAAAGGCCCATTTTGAGATGATATTTCTTCTAATGAACCATATTGTTACTCTCACTTGGTTTGTTTCTGTTGTGACTATTGCATTATCTCTGTATAGTTCAATCACATCAAGTTTCAGACCTTTACATCTTGTGAAAGGTGATGAAAGCAATTAATTCAAATAGTTTGTTTAATCCTAGAGAAATTTTCTTTATTCTATAGGTGTTTTTTTCTAATTTTAAGTCTTTCAATCTATGGAAACAACATTTTTCAGCACTGGATGAGAATATCCAATAACAACACTTTACATATATCATGCTTGTATATCTTGTTGTTATTGATGTTGTTGTCGGAGAAACCACAGTATTGAAATGACCAAGTCGATGTTTCAGATCCATATCAGGATCTATCATCAGGACAATGTCGAAGGTGGAGGTAGTGAAAATCATCGATAAATATTGAAACCGGGTAGAAAAAGTCTAAGGTCGGTTGCGAAGACTAGGGTTTGCTAGGTTAAAAAAAATTTAATTTTATTTTAATATCAAAGTGTGCAGAAAAGTTATTCTTTAAACCTATTTTTTTGGAAAAAGAAAATGTTTATATTAAAAAAAAATTTATACAATGGCTACATTAAGACACTATTAAAAGTTTTAAGGAGAAAAATATTTTAATAATTAATTATTTAAGAAGTTTATAAAATTTTTATATCAAAATGTCAAAACTTTTATTATTATTAATAACAAATTTTATTCTAAATGCCTATTAATGTGTCTAGACTTAAGGAGGATTTTTTTTTTTATTTCATTATAAATGCCTATTATTAGGGAATTTTCATTTAATTTCATTTTATGAAAGTGATCTTTTAGGATGAAAAATATTTATTATTATTAATAACAAATTTTATTTAATTGCCTGTGTCTAAACTTAGGGAAAAGGTCTAAAAGTTGATTATAATCTATTTTTTGAAACCTAAAGTTTTAAAATGATTTTTAAAAAGATCTTTCAATTTTAATTTTAAATTTTAGGGTATTTTTTTAAGATTAAGGTAATAATTAAGGCCAAGGAAGGAGGACAGAGGAATACAGGTCTTTCAATTTTAATTTTAAATTTTAGGGTATTTTTTAAGGATTAAGGTAATAATTAATGCCAAGGAAGGAGGACAGAGGAATAAAGGGGAGGGGCTTGAAAGAGGAAAAAGGGGCAGAAAAAAGGTTAACGGACCGAGTGGACTTTTCGATTGAGAATAGAGGGAAGCCAACTAGTGCTCACCTTGAGGCCACCATCTCTGTTTAGGTTGTGTGGGAGTTTGGTAATCTCTAAGGCCTCTCTAAATTTTCTTTTAAAATAGTGGTCTTCTTTCACAAGGATAATGGTGTCTTCCAGGAAAATGTGATGTTTGGTTTTGGCTACATGTTCTGCAATGGCTGAGGAACTGATACGTTCCTTTCTCAGCCCTCCGTTCCTCAGCCCTTGCGGAACATGTAGCCAAAACCAAACATCACATTTGCCTAGAAGACACCATTATCCTCACGAAAGAAGACCACTATTTTAAAAGAAAATTTAGAGAGGCCTTAGAGATTACCAAACTCCCACACAACCTAAACAGAGATGGTGGCCTCGAGGTGAGAACTAGTTGGCTTCCCTCTATTCTCAATCAGAAAGGCCACTCGGTCCCTTAACCTTTTTTCTGCCCCTTTTTCCTCTTTCAATCCCCTCCCCTTTATTCCTCTGTCCTCCTTCCTTGGCCTTAATTATTACCTTAATCTTAAAAAAATACCCTAAAATTTAAAATTAAAATTGAAAGATCTTTTTAAAAATCATTTTAAAAATTTAGGTTTCTAAAAATAGATTATAATCAACTTTTAGACCCTTTCCCTAAGTTTAGACACAGGCAATTAAATAAAATTTGTTATTAATAATAATAAATATTTTTTCATTCTAAAAGATCACTTTCATAAAATGAAATTAAATGAAAATTCCCTAATAATAAGCATTTATAATGAAATAAAATTTTATAAACTTCTTAAATAATTAATTATTAAAATCTTTTTTCTCCTTAAAACTTTTAATAGTGTCTTAATGTAGCCATTGTATAAAAAAATTTTTAATATAAACTTTTTCTTTTTCCAAAAAAATAGGTTTAAAGAATAACTTTCCCGCACACTTTGATATTAAAATTAAATTAAATTTTTTTTAACCTAGCAAACCCTAGTCTCCATAGCCGACCTTAGACTTTTTCTACCCAGTTTCAATATTTATCGATGATTCTCACTCTCTCCACCTTCGACATTGTCCTGATGATGGATCCTGATATGGATCCGGAACGTCGACTTGGTCATTTCGATACTGTGATTTCTCCGACAACAACATCAATAACTAACCACCACAGAAATTTAGCAACAGAAATATCTTGTTGTTGTTTAGGACAATTTGTAGGTACAAGTTTGATTGAAATCTTAATGGGGATCTAGTCTAAACGTCAGGAATAAGGTACGCTTCTTGTCCCCTAGAATTAGTTTCGTTTATATATCTCACATGATTTGAAATGGTTTTATTTATGGTGCCATTTTTTCTGTTATGGTCCACCCCAAGCCATAGGAACTTTTCTCCATAACACTATCAATGTCCCATCCCGGAAGAGAAACCCAAAGATGTCGAAGTTGCCCATAATTATGAGGAATTTATGTGATTTCGCTTTTGAATTTTGGTTTGGTTTTTATTGCAGTTAATAGTCAAGGTAGTCTAGTATAGTTCTATGCCTACCATTTTGTCCAGTTCCAAGCCTAGAGAGGATTTTTTTTTATTTAGTATTTCATCCTGGAAATGTATTTGGGCATCACCCTGCACAATTGTTTTTTGGTTCCTTATGCATGGAAGGTGAACATTGATAGACTTAAGATGACACTCCATGGATGTGCTATGTGTCTTTGTTTATGTATTAATAGTCACAGGTCTATAAGAAGCCATGACAAGATGGTGAACTCTTTATTACTCTTGTGCATGTGCTACTTATTTTATGTATTGTAATATAAATTATCGATGGGGCTTACAAAAAAAAGGGTACAAGGGAACCTTAACATCTAGATGCAAAAAAAAAAATAGAGTTTCTTCCTCATGTTAATCCACAAGACCTTACATATATATATTATGATCGATCATGTTAATCACTAGAAATAAATATTCATGCAAGTATCAAAGGAAGTTGCTTTAATTCATTGTCAGAGACTACATAATTCATCTTCAAGTATGGACCGATGACCCTTCAAGGATAATCACCAAAAATGTTTCAAAAAATGTAATTTCTGATGGGCTTTTAACAATCATCACCAAAAATGTCACTATAAATAGAATTGGCAACAAAATTTTAACAAACACCACTAAAAGTGTTACATTCTCTATTATTCAGTCTGAGGCCTTCGTGCCTCCTAAGTAGCAAACCCTCTGTCCCTCCATTGTTGAGGTGGGGTATGAGAGATAGCTATGGAAGTAATTGCCCACTTACATGAAAGAGACCTAAGGTATGCTAAAATATTATACAAAACTCAATCTCTTAATGTCTGTGTTATTCACGTGTTATTCAATTCTGATATGTGCAGAGTGGTATAATGAAAAGGTATTTGGTGACAGAATTTTAAGCAAT
Organism: Pseudotsuga menziesii; assembly: GCA_001517045.1. Classification (NCBI taxonomy): domain Eukaryota; kingdom Viridiplantae; phylum Streptophyta; class Pinopsida; order Pinales; family Pinaceae; genus Pseudotsuga; species Pseudotsuga menziesii. The sequence continues at coordinate 34,445 of LPNX010351152.1, forward strand.
TGTCACCAAAAGTACTTGTGGCAACATTTTTTCATATCTCGCCACTATTTCTTCAAGGTTTGTCACAGTAGTGACCATCATCAAAAGGGTTTTAGTGATAAGATTTAAAAAATTCTTACTAAAATCACTTTCATTGACGATTTTTCATAGCCCATCACCATAAGTAATTTCGATGATGACTGTTTAAGGTCTGTCATAGGCAAGATTATCACAAATAAAACATTTGGTAATGAGATTAAAATAATTGTCACCAAAAGCATTAATACTGACATTTTTTCATAGCTCATCACCATAAGTGACTTTGGTGATGGCCTTTTAAGGGTCGTCACACGCATGACCGTCACCGTATCCCTTTTTATCTTGTAGTGCATCTTTTTTATTATTTTTTCGCTTTTATATATATATAACAATAAAATATTTCTTGAGAATGGAAGTTGAATTTTCAAGAAGAAAATATTAAAATATTAAAACATTATCTTTCTAAAAAATCAAATGGAACATTGCCTAAATTATTATTAGTCAAAGCATTCTAAAATGAGTTAAGCTTGAAAAAATGATATAAGAAAAGCTCAAAATGACTTATCAAGATAAGATTTTAATTTATTCTTTGTGTTTTAAGATTTCTTAATTTAAAGGATATTACTTTTGATAGTTTCATTCTCACTCTATTGAATGTAAATTTTATTGGCCTTAAAATACACTTCATTATAATACCACACACTATATACCACCTAAAATCAACACTAGTTTGGAAGGAACCTAACCTAAGAAAATGAACAAAAACAAAAAGTAACATATTGACTACAACTATTGAGAGGGATACGAATAAATCTTCCTCCTGTGATAGTGCCATAAACATAATAGCCAAGCAAGAAGCAATCGAACACAACCAATAAGCAAAACTTTTGGGAGAGGAAAAAACCCGTTATCGAAAAGAGGCGTGTTAAATATACAATACCAGTATCTTCTTATGAATACAAAGGAACATACACAGAGCCATTGCACATATCTCCCACACGAATAGGGGGGAAGATTTTGTAACGGGTTTATTCAATTTGCATAAACAAAATAAGAGGCCATGATTCTAGATGGGTCTCTAGCACATGAATCTAGCAAACTAGGCTAGAGTAAGAACCAAGGTATAGACAACATTTTATTTGCAAATCTACAACTAGAAGATTATGTTTGGTGAACAAACTTAGAAGTAACAATAAGGCATGTAATCTGATATTAATAATATATTGATAACGTTGCATTAATATTTAATATTGCAAATTATAGAGATTTTAGAATTTAATGTTTATTTAAAATTATGGTTATAGAGTTAATGTAAGATTCATATATATCATGTTTGTTAATTATTAATAAATATATTATAATTTAAAATTATAATATATATAATAATTCCAAAGTTATCATATATAATTATGATGTTTGAAAGTTATGAAAATTTATTAATTTGACCATTAAAAAAATATTATTTTTGAAAAAATAAATTTTAAAGTTTTTAAAAATATTAAAATTATGATTATTATATATATCCTTGATTATGAAGTAATGTATTTTTTTAACTTTAGACAAATCAATGGTATTTATTCAAAATTTCAATATGTGTAAAATAATCAAGAACATGATTCAAAATGTCTATATAGATATTTATTCTAAAAGAATATCAAAAATAACTAGTAGTTGATGCATGGATACATCTCACGTAATCCATGGATAACTGGCAGTTTAGTTGTGACAAACCATTTAACTAGAATAACTAACAAATAGATAGCTTATTTGTGGCACTTATCTTATGGCCTGTCAGTGTTCACCAACCACAAGTTAAGTGGTCGATGAACATCGATTGCTAGCCATCGGTGAATCCAAATGAAATGAAACATGAACTAAGCTAAGTGTTTATTGATAAAAGATTGCTTCTTTTTGTATTCCCTATCATTTTTATTATTCCAACAAACCTTATTTATATTTCCTTCAATTTCATTAACACTATTCGAACACATTGAATACAACTTTAATTTCTAATCCTCTTTTTTCTTTTACAAGATATACAAATGATGTTCTACTCCATGCAATGTAGAATAGATGGGATCCTCCATGGACATATATTTAATATTTATGAGTATTTACTCATGATTAAACATGTTTTCTATATTGAGATTACATTGCAAAACTATTTAATTTTTTCATGTTATATTTTAATAGTTTGATTGAGAATTTCTCCATTATCACAATGTTCTCATATATTTCCAAGGAATATACAACACAATCCTTGAACGATTCATAGCATTCAACTTAAAAAGTGTTTGTGCTTCAATGTGTATGGATCATTATTTATAATTGTTGCAATTGTATGGGAATTTCTTTATTTATACTGATTGCTCTATTTTATTAGTTTGATCAAGAATCAAGCCATTATCTCAATGTTTTCCTATGTATTCAAATACTATATAGTTTAATCTATGAACTACTTATATCATTCATCTTAAAAAATCATCACATTTCCTTATGTATGGAGCATTATAACAATTACTAGTGTATAGGAAATTTATTTATTTATAGGAATTGAATGTGTATAACAAGCTAATCTACTTAAGGAGCATCATAGAAGAGAATAACCATCAAATAATGTATCAGTTGGAAACTATCCTCCTTGGAGGTTGTACTTCAATGTAATCAATAATTATAAAATATCACCTATGTGCAACAAACAAAATTCAATGAAGGTTGTGATGTAACATTACCAATAATAGAAATACTCAACAAGGGTTGATCACACTAGAACCTCATCAACCATTCTCAAGTATCGTGCAACCAATTAAATTCAACCACATCCAATGTGACACAACCCTTGAGGAATGCATACTGCAACATAACCGTTTCCAATGTGTTGCAATGCTACATAATCTCATCAATTTAGTTCCCACTTTTTTCAATTTGAACAGTTTAATCATGAATTTCTCCATTATACCAATTTATTCCTATTTATTGAAAGAGTTTACAATACAATCCTCAAGCTATTTATAGCATTCATTTATAGAAAGTGGTTGCATTTCTACGTCTATGGAAAATTGTATATGACAATAACAAAACTGTGGGAAATTTTTATTTCTAATCGTTGTTATATATTAAGAGTTTGATCCAGAATATATCCATTATGATCGCAATTCATTCTTGTGTATTCAAATAATGTGGAGTAAAATCCATGAACTATTTATATCATTCATGTTAAAAAATGATCGCAATTCAATGTGTATGAAGCATTGTTCATAAAACTTACAAGTGCATGGGCATAGTTTGATTTATAACAATTGAATATATAGGAAACAAGCAAATAATATTGATAACATATAGCCACAAAGCTACCCTTAAATAATGGAGTAGTCACAAATAATCATTCTTGAACATTGTACTTCAACGTAAGCAATAATTAAAAAAAATTGGCATACATGCAAGACCCTCAATTTGATGAAGGTTGCAATATGACATTATTGTTGACAAAAATAGTTAAATAGAGTCGATAATATATGAACCTGACCAACCATTTTCAAATATTAGTTTCAACCATGGTAAAGAAACACCAATGAAAACCATAAACACTAAATGTGACATAAACCTCAAGGAATCCAAACTACATAGTTCCCCATGAGGAAAGTCCCAATGCTACACAATCATTTAGGAATGTCAAAATCGAATATGTCCTTTGAATAATGTCTCAATTTGAAATAGCACTAGAACAAATAATAAGATACATAATGTTAATGTCACTATGCCACATAAACCTCAACAAACATTAACTAAGGTCAACCGCGTCCATTATTTTCAACCGCAATCCATATTAATATATGAAATATACTTCTAATTGACTTTTATTATTTACTATAATGTTATAAATTATTTATTAATTAAGTGTTAATAATTACACTGAAAGGTGTATATAGATTAGAATTTTGAAGGGGACTACCATCTATGATTTTTCATCTATGGACGAGAATGGAGTGTATTATACAATTTGAATCTATGGGCGTCATTGAAAATTCATAATTAACAATTATAAAAAAATAAAAATCGAAAATAACTCATTTGATGACTACACCTTGTGGTAGTTGGAAATAAATAAATAAAATAAAAAATAGCTCATGTCATAATGAAACTTAATGTCATGCTAATATATGTTCCATGTGACAGTGGAACTCCCATGGGGTCTTCACTTAGTGAAACCATGTCATAGCACCTTCGTTCATGGGATATTAAAGAATACCCCTAATTTCACTAGATATTGATAGTTACTTACAAAACTACTTTTGTTGAGCCCCCCTCCAAATACATATTTCCAATTAAAAAAACTCATTTTTATGATGAAAATTCCTTATTTTTTACAGACACCCCTTTTTATACCACCCCCAATACCTATAAACCCCCATAACCTATTCATCACCACCTAATACCTACAATATATTAGCCTTATTTTTCACAATTAAAAACCCCACTTTATCAATGAAAGTGATAATATATTGTTCAACAAGTTAAATCCTTCGTGGGAACTCCATCTAACAGCTAGAAGTCAAGATAATGTGTAGAAGGTTTAGTCAAGCTGAATTTTAAAGCTGGGTATTGAAGTAATGTGCAGTTCATTTGACAATTGAACTCTAAATAAAATCCTTTGGATTCCTAATAAATTCCTATGAACTCATGTGATAGCTCTACTTAGTGGCATTGTAATGTGTAGCTCATGTGATACTCAATCTCCTTCTGCCAATAGCAAGTCGAGTTAATGTGCATAAGGCTTGGTCGAACTCCATTTGGAAGCTAAGAATTGAGATACCTTGGAGTTGTTATATTCACTGTAATAGGTTTATACCAACTTTTAAATTAACTATTCAATACAACTATTAACTTGAATCCAAATTAACACATTCTTTAAGAAAAAAAATATTATCAATATATCACATATATACCTCATCTACTTATTCGAACATATTAATCATATTAGTATAATTGTTACTAATATATTTACGTCGATAGGCATATATATGTTAGAATTTTGGGGTGAACTATCATCTATGCATTTTCATCTACCGACCAAAATGAGACAAGTGTACTATCTATATTGATTCTATGGGTGTCGTCCAAGAATAAGCGCGAATGAGATAAGTTTACTGTCCAGATTGACTATATGGTCATTCTCCAAAATTAATAATTAATAATTTCAAAAAATTAAAAATTAGCTTAATTACCATGTGATAAGTACAATTAGTGATAGTTCTAAAAATTAAAAATAATCTTTAACTATTCCATTCTAACATACAACTATTCACTTAACTCCAATTGTTATAGAACTATTAGCTTAACTTCAACTATAATTAGAGTTATATTTGATAACTATTAGATACAACTATTAGCTTAACTCTAATGGTTCTAGAACTATTAACTTAGATTCAACTCTAATCACAGTTATATTGGATAACTAGTAGGTACAACTTTTAGCTTAACTCCAATGGAGTCTAGAACTATTAACTTTATTTCAATTCCAATCACAGTTATATTGGATAACTATTAGCTTAACTATTAGGTATAACTATTAGCTTAACTCAAATGATTTTATAACTATTAGTTTAACTTCAACTCTAATCACTTAAGGCTTAGTGGAAGTGAATTGGGCATCTAAGAGTCTAACTGATATGCAGTAATGTAAGCGTCAAACTCCTAATAAAATTGTTCAAACTCCTAATAAACTCCTCCAAACTCCTAATAAACTCCTCCAAACTCTTAATAAACTTGTAATGTCCCTAATATTTTTTATTATATAAAATATGTGGTGCATATAGTTTCTTCAAACCTAACATCAAAAAATTATTCATATTCGTCCAAATGAGATAGGGGAAAAGTTTTAATCAATTTTCATGCCCTTCTTTGGACTATGTTCTTGGTAGCAGTTTCTGGAATTTGCAGGTACAGTTTTCGAAGCCATCAGATAGATAGGGAAGAGTTTTAATCAATTTTCATGGCCATCTTTGGACTTTGTTCTTGGTCGTAGTTTTTGGAATTTGTAGGTACAGTTTTCAAAGCTCTCAGATAGATAGGGAAAAATTTTAATCAATTTTTTTGGCCATCTTTGGACTGTGCTTCCATAAGAGGAACAGGGAAAAGTTCTAATCAATTTCAGTGGCCATCTTTGGACTTTGTTTCCATAGACGGATAGGGAAAATTTTTAATCAATTTTTGTGGCTATCTTTGGATTTTGTTTCCATCTCACAGATAGGGAGATGTTTTAATCAATTTTTGTGGTCATCTTTCGACTATGTTGTAGGTCATAGTTTTTGGAATTTGCAAGTATGGTTTTCGAAGCCATCTTTGAAGTATTTTGTTGTCTTTCTTGCTTATGTTTATTAAATATTTTTCAATTTGTTCATAATAGAGTATGTATGCATAATGGTGAAATCTAAATTGTTACCATATATAGGATTGTATATCTATGGATGTCGAGGAAGTCAATGTATATTACAATTGAGGACCTGATATTCTTCTTGATCGAATATCATTTTATCTAGGTCTAACTCAATTTGAAACATTGAAATGCTACACGATGTATGATATATAGAGGGTAAAAATAGACCCGCATTTCAATATTGTATAGAATCCCATAAGCTATTGAAAACATGTTTGTTAGATGGTTTATAAAGTCACGGAAGAAAAAACAAAACAAAAAAATTCAAAATTTTATATGTTTGTGCTAATGAGGTTAGTGATAGAAAAATGGGGTTACCTCCTCTTATTAGTATTAATCTGATTGTCATATGGTATGAAATGTTTTTTAATGGAACTCAAAAACATAACGAGGAAGATCATGAATTTTAGGATTTGAATTTTTTTACTACTATCGTGATTCTTAAAACTGTAGGAACGTGATGCAATAGACATTTCTAGATGTAAGAGGTAAACTGCTTAATGAAAATGAATAGTCTCCAATGATCTACAATCTTTCTATATATAAGTCTTGTTCCCGCCTTTTCACACACCTGTATCATGTGGCAGAAATCTTCAAGCCACTCGGTGTGTCCTTGGGGGCAAGTCTTGAGTCAAGGCTGTCACCTTGTTCTTGACTCCTTTGTTTAGGCTCAATTCCTAATGAAGCCAAGGGGGGTAGACCCTATTAAGTTACTAAGGATGATTACTTAGTGTGGTGATGTTAAACTGAATCAGTTACTTAGGAGTTCGAATATTTTAACTATAAACAATTGAAGATGACAAGATACGAAAATAACACACGAAAGCACAAAGCTGATAAACAATATATATATGAAGCAAAAATGACCAGTGCCTTAATAATGGAGTCAAATCAAAGAGATCAATGTGCTTGCATGTTCTTGGAGTGAATGTTTTGCGATTGCATCTTGGTATGTTTTAAGTTAAAATTGAAGTATGAATTGATTAAATTAGGCTAAGGGGGGACTCCAGATATACTCAAGAGTACTTGGAGCATGTCCAAAACAAAACCTTTACGACTACCCGCAAGGAATATGTGGGCTGAAATGGAGTCTCTGGGGCTATTTTTCGTAACACACCCATTAGGATGTGATAGATATTGGCGCCCCGAGGTCACTTTTCAGTAAGTTCCCGCTTCCTTTGGGTATTTTGCCACTGTAGAGGTTCGATCGAGGTGTTGGATTTTCACCTGATGGTTTGTCAATTGGGGAGAGTGAGTCCTAATTATGCTAGTCACCCAAGTGCTTTTGATATAGCTTGAATGATCAAATGAACCACAGCCAAGTGCAAAGCATACACACTAGATTCTCGTAAATTTTAATAATTTTTAACTAAGTGTTCTTGTTTAAAAGAAAAAATCCTCCAGGAACCTCTTTCGATCCAAGTGGATCTCAATCGGGGAATCGAGGAGGGGTTAATTTTAAATTGTTTATAAACAAAATATGAAAAATAAAATAACTACACAAATATGGTTTTCTGATTAATCCTACCACGAATCTCTTTCCCCTTGCGGGTCACTCGGGAAATCGTGGGGTAAGTATTATGATTACTTTGAAATGTAAGATATGGAGTATGGAATTAACAACAAGATCAAGTATACTAACCTACCAATCAGATCAATTCTAGTGAAAATAAAATAAGCAGAAAATGATGAAAATGGCACCGACGCGAATCCCCCCAGGGGGGATGGGGAATGGGCTCAAAAGAGACTATACAAAGAATGATTTTATTACAGTGGTTACAATATCAAAGAACTGATAAATCAGTGCTTTATTGGTCCTTATACAGGCTAAAACCAAGATCTTATAGTTATACAAAAATTTTACAAATTTTGTGACAAAAGAGAGACCCCTAGGGGGATTTGAGCGCTCCAAAAGCCACTTTGGACAGCAGCTTCCTTTATTCTCTATCATACCTGATAAAGGATAGAGAGCATGTTAGAATAACAAATTCCCAAAATAAATTTAAGAGTACCTTTGGGTCAGCCTACTTTATCTCAAAAAATAATGAAATTAAACTAGCTAAACTGACGAAAAAGGAACCAAGGAAAGCAAACTTTCCTTGAGATATTGGCTTGTTTTTTGTGCAACCAATTAAAATGCACTAATATTACAGAATATTAAACTTATTGAACAGAAAATGAAACTACCTTAACAGCAAGCTATGAATTTTCACTAAATTACTTGCGAAAATAAGGTACTTTAGGCTAGATCTCTTGAGATTGAACTTTATATGAAAAATGAAGCTAAGATCTAGAAATTGGAAGGGATATTGATAATTAGATCTATGTGTGTTTTTCTTGATGAGATATATCAGATTAATAAGAAGCCTTTAAAGTAACCAGTTTGAGGAAAGTTTAATAATTTTTAAAGGAGAGAAAGGGGAAGAAAGGTGCTTGTTGTTGAAGCAGATATGCTGAGGGAACTTGGTAGAGAAGCACTGAGGGGAACGATATTACAATATATAATGGAAATCAATGGAATCAAACCTGAACCATAAATCTTCCAGCCATGGCAAACCTGTAAGCTACAACACAACTCCTGCAGACAGAACTATCAGATCTGAAGATACATATGAGAAAGGGATGATACAGTATGCAAATAACCTTATTTAACATACATGTATTAACTCATTCAAACATATGCAAAAAATAGAAAGTAAGTAAGCTTACTTACAATGATCTATCCTTATGATTTCAGAAACCATTCAGGCACACAATAATTAAGTGCAAAAAATTGGAAAAATAGCAGTTTCACCTCGAATGCAGCAAGACAATGGCAATCCACACATGAAAGGTACTCCACAATTAAGCCTCCAAAGCTTCTCTTTATTTCAACAAATGAAAATTAGTACACCGTTACAATGGCAAGCCCTTCAGTCCAGCTCTAACTAGCTTGGAAGAGGAGGCTGTGCCTTGGATATATACAATTTGCAGGCCATCCAGCCTAGAGGGGGTACAATTCCTCAAGGAATCAGGTGAAATCAACTGATGGAGAGTTCATCAATGCAATACTGAAGCTGAACCGAGCCTACTTGTCAACCAGGGGCTTGATTGAGCTAACACATAAACCCATACACCGACACATCGGCCCATAGAGCATCCAGGAGAGTCCACACGTGTGGAGGAGAGAGAGAGGGTGCAATTCCCCATGAAGACCACTGTAGATCAGCTCTGGATCTGATTTCATCCCCTCCTTCAGTCAATCTGCTCCAGATCTGATTGATTTCAGTCAAATCGGTTGAGTATCCACTGATTTATTGATTTTGGATTTGCTCCATTATTCATCAATTTATTAATTAAAATAATCAATAATTGATTTTTGGGGCTTTTTGACTTGAGTGATGGAAGATCACTTAAAACTTAGGAAAAAGTGGGTCCATGGGTTTACATGGTGCTCGTAGCTTGAAAATGAGCACCTACATGACTGAAACTGATTATTTGGCCCACTTTCATTACAGACTCAATTTTTCCAATTAAACTATTAAAAAATAGCCTAAGTTTTGGAAAAATTGAAATTTAATAAAAAACACTGAAAAAACTAAAAAATTGAAAAATTGAAAAACACCTAGGGGGACTTAGACATGTTCATATGACTCAAAAATGATGTCTAGCATGTTTACACATTGACACATAGACTCTAATAACCTCAATAGGCACAAATTCCAAGCCGACCACACCAACTTTGGAGGTATGGAGTGAAAAACTCAGAAATTATCAGTCGTTTATTCAACAACCAATAATAACCAAGGGAAAAAACACCCTAGGCTGATTGGATTGACAAATTAAGTCTAAGAGATCGAGTCTTTTACAGACATTGTCATGCTAGAACATTTATTACAACTCCCTCATGGGGTATGAACATGTGATATGATACAACAAGCACTTCTCAGAAGTACTTCCAAAGGACTTTTTGAGGTCCGAACAAGTTAACCCTGTCCGGTTCACCAGGCTCACTTGATAAAAACCACTAAGTACAACTTAGGTGGTAACAAGTCTAATGTTTCATCTCATACTATGTTCTCTGCCTTTAATTCCCAGTGATATACAACCCGACTGTAACAAAAGTCGACCGTGCTTATTAGAAGTTGAAAATGCTTCATTGCCTCCTCTTCCTCCAGTCTCGCCTTGTCGACAACTCTATTGAAGATCTCCCCGCCCTTAACATAATTCATGATGATTTAAAAGTTCGACTTGGTCTCCATGACTTCATAGAGTCGAATGATGTTGGGGTGGTAAACCAATCTCATAACGAATATTTTTCATTTTATATGGTCAATCATACCTACCTTGAGGATATTTTCTTTATCTATGGATTTAATGGTGACGTTATCTCTAGACTTAAGGTTTGTCGTGTAGTAGACCTTGGAAAATGTCAGGAGTCCTAATTCATACCTCTCCATTAGAATATTGGTCTTCATTTTCACCTTTTCAAAGAAAAAGGAAATCACAATCCCCCCTACGTTAAATATGATGCTCAGTTGTCCTTCATGTATTGATTGGATCAGTACAGTTTTTAAGCCGAGACCTTTCTCTTTGACATGCATTCCATTCTAATACCAGTAAGAGTGTTTTCTACTACAAAATCTCTCTTAGAGCCTAGTGACTGAATGCATTGTATATAATTTGAGTATTGTATGGGTGAGTGCACAAAGTTGAGGGACCTTTTAGATGCAATGATAGAATGAAGTCAATCACTCTTGATCCATAAAATAGAAATCATCCTAAGCAATCCCGACCCTGGAAATCCTAGTCCCAAGGCTGCGAACATGCATGCTAATTAGGATAGTACACAAAAACGCGCTACTGTTTTACCTTGCAAAAATGCACTCCTGGTTTGCTTCAATAAAATGTGCTCCTATTTTGCTTCAATAAAATGCGCTCCCATTTTGCTTCAATAAAACGCGCTCCAATTTTGCTTCAACAAAATGTGCTCCCATTTTTCTTCAATAAAACGTGCTCATGTTTTACTTAAAAAAAACATGCTCTCGTTTTGCTTCAATAAAACACGCTCCTGTTTTGCTTCAGTAAAACGCGCTCTCGTTTTTCTTCAATAAAATGTGCAAAATGTGGGGGGGGTCCTTAGTTGTAAGGGGAGACATAGGGGTGTGTGTGTGTGAGAGAGAGAGAGAGAGACAAAGATAGAGTGGAGGGGGGGTCCTTAGTGGGATGGGGTGACCTGTGGATCTGTGTGAGAGAGAGAGA
>LPNX010351181.1:0-96995 GCA_001517045.1 Pseudotsuga menziesii
GACTAACTACTGTGTTTACTCAGCCGACCGACGTAGTCGGTCTCTCGACTTAGTCGGCTGGTCGACTAAGTCGGTCTTCGTTCAAGTCGACTTATGTCAACTTGCTCCTTCTACAGTAACCTCCAAGCATGTAAGATCTCTCATGAAATGGTGTATAAAATAGTGTAAGCATGCTTCAAATGATCACTTTATTCTTTGGTAGGGCTGAACACTGCCCTTATGCATTGTTGGGAAATAGGGCAGACCCGGGTTTAATCCTTTTATGTCGCACCAACAAAAGACCCACTGTGTTGGCCCTTTCGGCAACAACCTGCACACAGGTTGCAGTCTCACCCGAAACAACAATGGGGTGCCGCAGAATCAGGTTTCTGCAAGCAGAGAGGGATATTACTGTACCTTAGCCTTTACTAAACTTATTAATCAACAATTACACAGCTTTTTCATTCACTTTTATACAACTTCGCAGATAGATAAACAACCGTGACTTGCTTAACCCACTACAGGGAATTCACAGTGAAGCTTGTTATTAGCAGTGATCTAAATTATCAAATGTATACAGTTATTAATGCATAAAAGACAACAAAAATAGAAACAACACAAGAAACCACAACACCAAATATAACGTGGTTCACCCCCAGTGTAGGGGCTACGTCCATAAACTGTGTTTTATTCAACTTGCTACAAAACCACAGTTTGATCTGCGCACTCAGCTACAGATCCCTTTAATCCTTAACAGTCGCGCACAGCAGCAGCAGGCCTCTGCGCACACAGCTGCAGATATTTTCTCAATCTTCTTACAAAACCCTCTGCGCACACAGCTGTAGAGGTCGTCCACGCACACAGCTGGGACTTAACCTTTCCTTACAAAATCAGCCTTAGCTTCGCCTTAATCTTTCTTACATCATAAAACCTAACCTTTCTTATTTACACAAGTGCCTATTTATAACGCACTGTTTACAAAAACATGGATTCAATACCATGGGCACCCAAAACCCTCAACCCTGGTCTTAAGCCGCGGGTTTATTACAATAGAAGACTTTGACTCAACCCCCGACACCCCTAAGACTATTTTGAGTCAAACCCGCGGAGTTACCCATCTTAAGGACCGTTGAGGTGCGCGCCCTAACAGGCCCCTAAGACTCACCAGTGTCCCATCCCGGGGCACTTAACTGCTCGGTTGGTGGTAAAATTGGCTTGGCGAAGTCATTATGCGCTGGGTCCTGGAGTCCTTCCTGCTAGTGGCCGGCTGCCTGCTTTGTTCTGCTGCTTGATATTGATGCTGCATAAGGCCTTGTGGATCCATCTGCAACCTCATCCTTTGGTCGGGTTGGCGACACTTAACCAGCCACAGCTTGGGGTCCCCTGGAATTGTGTGTCACGCTGCATAAGACACACAGCTGCCATGGTTCTGCTATGTCGAAAGGTTTCAGGGGGGGACTCACCAGAGTCGTTTGGCGAGGTCTTATGGCCTTCGTGGCTCCATGTTAGAGAAAATTTGTGCCTGCCTTCGCCTGGTTTAGAGCAAACTTCTGCCTGCCTGCGTACCTAAGTCAAATACGACTGTACTAGCGGATTACTCAAAAGGTTCTACAGACCTCTCTCTCTGAACTCTCGTACTAGCTCCTGGACTTCACAATTGTTTGTCATGGCTCCAGTCGAGCAAACTCCAAGAAGTGCTTCGAGGAAGATGCCACAAGCTAATGTAGCTTACTTATAGAATTTCATTACAGAATCTGTCATCATAATGTAGTAATGACATCAAATCTGCTTGAATACCAGAAATCTCGTCACACCCAGCCTGATATTTTCCCGAAATCTCATAATTACAGTTATGAAGAGTAGCTCACGTGCTGCCGCCGTCAAATGTATTTTGTCCCATCCATCTCATACTAGGCTGCGACACAGTTCCAACCTATGACATAACAACCAATTTCCCCTTCGACACAGAATGAACCTGCGTCCCCTGACCAACCTTTGGCTTCCCATACTTTATCCTTCAGACTACGACATTCCACAGTGTGGCGAGCAGCTGTTCTGGGTACATAGACTTTTCTTTCTTGGTGCTATCTTCAATTCTGAGGACTTGGCCTGTCAAATTTTTGCAAGTAGTTCTGTAAGCCCATAGCACTGCTGGAATGCGAAGGTCCCCATCATTTCTGTTAGCATTACAAATCTTTGTCAAAGCATGCTCCAGGATCTTATTAAAAGCTTCGACAGTCCCATTTGCTTGTGGATGATAGCCTGTACTTTTCTGATGGTATACTTGAAATTCTTCAGTTAGCACTACAATAGTTTTATTTAAGAAATGTGAGCCTTGATCGCTCATAAGGACGCGAGGATACCCGAACCTGGACAGGATGTGATCGAAGATGAATTGCGCAACTGTAGCAGCGCTACAGTTCTTGACCGGTTGGGCTTCAGCCCAACGAGTAAGGTAGTCAGTTGCTGTAATAATATATCGCGCGCCAGACTTCTTCGCAGGGGGGTTGATGGGGCCGACAAAGTCAATAGCCCATTTGTCAAAAGCTTGTAAGGTTACCTGCGGAACTAGGGGCATTTCATCCCGTCGGGATGGTTTGCTTGTCCTCTGACAAACGTCACAGCTGTGGCAATATTCTCGTGCATCCTTGTGAACGGTGGGCCACCATAAGCCGGCTGTCAAAATCTTCTGTGCGGTAGCTTTCCCTGCATAAGGACCTCCTGCTGCGCTAGAATGGGCCTCGGCCAGAATCAGGGGTCGTTCATGCTCCAAAACACACCTGCGCAGTATTTCATCTGGTCCCATCTTGTACAGCTGGCCGGCTATTAGGGTGAAGTCTGCTGCTCGCACCACTAGCTGCTTTTTCTATTGTGTTGTCATTTCAGCAGGTGGAAACCCTGTAGATAAGTACTGAGCAATATCCTGGACGTAGTCATCGACTATCTGGATGGCAAACAGCTGCGCGTCAGGGAGGTCCTCATCCAAACTGGTGGGTTCTTCGCCCAACTCAAGCCTCGACAAGTGGTCAGGTCCTAGGTTCAGTCTCCCAGGCTTAACTATGATTTAGAAGTCATATTCTTGGAACAGAATCAACCATCTGCATATTCTGCCTCCTAGCACAGGCTTATTAACCAAACATTTCAAAGCAGAATGGTGAGTAAACATCTTAAAATGAGAGCCTAACAGATAATGTCGAAACTTCTGTAATGCATACACCATAGCAAGGCCTTCCCGCTCAGTTGTAGTATAATTTTTCTCTACAGTGGATAATTTTCTACTGGGAAAAGAAATAGGGTGGTCGATCTGACATGCGCCTGGTTGAGCCAATACCACCCCTAGAGCAATGGAGGATGCGTCGACATGCACATAAAATTCTTTGTTCCAGTCAGGAAATACTAGAATAGGGGCAGTGACCATTTTTTTCTTCAAAATATCTAAGCTTGCCTGGCACTCCGGTGTCCATTCGAACTTATTATCTTTCTTCAACTGCCTTTCCATCGGAGCGGTAATTTGAGCATATCCTTGGATGCATTTTCTGTAGTAACCAGTGTGACCGAGTGTCGTGCGCAGTTGTTTGACAGACTTTGGGGGTGGTAGATTGACAATAATAGCTATCTTCGCAGGATCCATCATCAATCCCTGCTTGCAGACAACATGACCAAGGAGAATTCCAAAAGGGGCACAAAAGATACACTTTTTTAGATTCAAAGCAATCTGGTGCTGTCTACACTTGTTTAACATAAGTCTCAAACTAGTGAGATGGTCTTTTACTAGCCCAAAAATAGTCCAATCATCAAAATAAACTTCTAAGAATTTATGTATATATTCCTTAAACGCATAGATGACGACTCTAGAAAATATAGTAGGTGCATTCTTCAGCCCAAAGGGCATGACAGTATACTGAAAGGATCCCATTTCAGTAGCAAATGTTGTCTTATGTCGGTCTTCGGGAGCAATTCGGATCTGATGGTAGCCAGAAAACCCATCAGTGAAAGAGTATATTTCTTGACCTCCAACATTGTCGAGCACTTCGTCTGTAAAGGGGGTAGGAAAGGGATCATGCAGACATGCATCATTTAATTTCCTGAGGTCGACACAGATGCAGATTTCACCCTTAGTCTTGTTCTCCTGGACCACCATAGGACTGACCCACTCAGATTCTTCAACAGGCTCAATTATGCCTATGGCGAGCATCTTATCCAGCTCCACCTTAACCTTTTCTTTATACTTCGGATTCAATCTATAAGGCCGCCGTTTCACAGGTTTTGCACTGAGGTTTCAAAGGGATCTTCATTACGCCAATATCACCCAAGATACCCTTCATTTCAGAAAACTTTGTTGGAAAGAGATCTTGGTACTCGTGGAGAAGCTGGGTTACCTTGCTGACCATTTCATCATCCCAATAGTCACCGATTGTGGCGAGCTTAGGCTGTTCTTCGGATCCAATGTTAACTGTACGTGTCTTCAGGGGCTGATTTACTTCCGGGGCTTCGATGGCTGGTCCTTGCACATCGCAGTGTCCTTCTGTCTCAGGGATAGCGATATTGCGTGGGTCCTCATCTTCCTCAATGGTGAAGTTATAACATTCTAGTGCGTGGGCTTCCTACACTGTCCAATCCGGGCGTTGTTCTACTAGTTCTCAGTCATCAAAGACCTTGGTATGGATGATCCTGATAGCTGCGTCTAGAGCTGGGCAAACATCATTAGTAGAAAAAGTATGTATAAAACTATGGGCAAGACAGTCCCAACTTACAGTATCGAGGCAGAGCTCAGCTTCCTCGTACCAGGTCTGAGCTATCCGTGCCAGTGTATGGACGAATCTATGTGCCCATTCGTTCTGAGGTACATACCTCCACGCCTCATAGCAGTTTTCCAAATGTGCTTGTGGACTAGATTTTCCATCAAACTTGCTTCGCACCTCCTCAGGTTGGTCCTTAAATCTCAGCCGAAGGAGCCTCTGATAGACTTCCCAGCTAGGAATCTGCGGCTTATGGCTCTTCCACCATCTGGATGCTGTGACTCTAAGTGTTGACTCCAAAGAAGTCATTTTCTGTGACTCCGGTATTTGACTTGAAAATTGTATGATAAATGGGTCAGGGTCTGTCGAACCATCAAAAGTAGGGAGAGTGCTTGGTTGTGAGTTGAGCCATCTGAGAGATTTAGTAGGTCTGGTACTGCTATGTCCACGGAGCTCATATAATCGGTTCTGCTAACTCTCTAAGTCATCCTCTGAGTTGGTCATACAGGAGCTACCAGACTCCCAACCTGTGGTAGGAGGATCCTCATAAACTCTGTCCTGCGCGGTGATAGTGTAGATGGGCTCCACATCATCCTGATCCTTTTTTCAGAGTGGTTCCGTGTACCGTTCCCCTTGTGAGGGATCCAGGGGTAGGATGACTCTCACGTCTTTCCCTTCGAAGATCATCTATCTCTTCTTTAGGTTAATAACTGCAGCATTTTCCATTGTCCATTCAATTCCTCACAGGGCTGGGTAGGGGTTGCTGTCGTCAATGATATCAATTAATTCGAAGTCCATGATAGTACTGACCCCGGCGATATCTGTTTGGACACTCAGGAAACTTCCTAGAGGCACAATCCTTTGCTGGTTGGCTAGCCGCAACTGGATAGGGGACCAGGCGAGGGGGGGTTTTCCCATGTGTTCCCAGGTTTGTTTAGTTAACACATTTACGTCGGACCCTAAGTCCAAGATAACATCAGCCAGATTATATGCCCCTATCTGAGCATTCAATCTCATTTCCCTGCCAGTTCTGTTCACTCTATGAATAGTTTTGTCTTGAGCGGAACTGTGGTGAGGTCCGCGGGAAGCAATGACTTTCTGTAGCTCAGTCAGAGCATCCTGATCTCGTGACAGTTTGAGGCAACTCTGTAAAAAGGAGGATAGGGTACTTACATTATCCCGCGGGGCTTCCTGGGGCCGCGAAGATAGTTGCTGAGGTTGGACAGGTGGAACGGATGTGCTAGGACCAGCAAAATATTTCTTAACTTCCATAAATGTCTCTCTTTCTCTTGTGATATCAAATCCTGGGATTTTCACAGGAGCCTTACGAACTCGAGTGTCGACGGGCTGTATTTCTGTATCCTGTGGGTGTGTCATAGCTCCACTCCGTGTGACAACATTGATATTTGCGGCAGGTCTGGGCTCAACTGAAATCATCTGGATATTCCGCATAGGGCCACTCTGTCGTGCCTGAATCTTAGCTATGAGCTGCGGGCACTGCTCAATCACATGATCTACCGCGCGGTAGTACCGACATGTCATAGTGGGATTCCGACAGTCGCGAGCCAAATGCCCATCTTGGTTACAATTGTAACATACCAACTGGCCTCGACCTCTGCCGGCCATACCACCACGACCTCCAGAAGAACCTCTACCAGAGGCACCCCCCTGGTAACCGTAGCTATCACTACTAGGGCCTTCATTGCGCACCCGGTAGGCATCATAGGTGCAGCACTCATCCTCATTATGACCTACAGACTTGCAGAAATTACAGTAGGGGTTCTTAGGTCCCTGTCCATACCGTTGCAGTAGGTGACAGTTCTCGGGTCGGTGCTGACCTGTTGTTCTACAGAGCTCACAATATAGGACTTGTGGGGGAAATGGGTCTGGCGCACCTGTATGTAGGTACTTGCTTACCAGAGGGCACCGTTCCTTATCATGACCTTCGGTCCGACATTGCGTACACCAAACTGCTTCGCGATCGGGTTTTCCCTTCTTCATCTCGTGAAGTTCCAGGGCCATCGCTGCTAGCTGCGCTTGGATTTGAGCAATACCAGAATCATCTCTGACGGGGGCAGTCTCCAGCTTCATTGCAATTTCTAGAGCCTCTTGCTGGTCAGCAACCTTCTGTTGCATGAGCGGAGTTCGGATATGTGGTAATAATGCCGCGATAAACCATTCCTTGTGCTGCGCAGGACTAATGGTAAAGTTGACTTGGTCGAGGAGGACTTTGAATCTCTGGTCAAAGTCCCACACCGATTCTCCGCGTCGCTGTTGAATCTCTTTGAGTTTGGTGATGCTCTGCGATTCCGATTTAGGCTTTTTAAATTCTTTGGTGATGGCTGCCTTAATCTCATCTAACGTAGGGCTCTGAGTACTGGAGAACTTCATGAACCAGGTCAAAGCCCTATCCCGGAAAGAAGTAATGAGCTGCGCGGCTCTCACATCTGGGTCTGTAATTTTCTTCGCATTCCATAATGCTTCACATAAAAACTAGAACTATTCGGGGTCCTCTGAGCCTGTGCCTTTGAAGATGGGGAGCTTAATGTCATCAACCAGGTGGGCCATGGCGGTTCTGGGAGGGGGACAGGACATTGATGGGGAGGGATTTACAGGGACAGACTAGCCTGTGGCCGGAATACTTGGACTTGGTTGACTGTCAGACTGCGACGGAATTTCAGGGGTAATAGGGCTTCGCTGTGGGGTGACAGGAGGGTTTCCAAGCAAAGGGATTTCTTCAGAGCCTGACTCTTCAGAATTTATGGGGGAAGACGCGGTAGCCTGACCTAAGGAATAGGAGTCAAAATCTCTTTTGTACCTTTTTCCACTTCGCAGCAACCCACTTTGCTCGTCGAAGGGATTATCACTTGCAAACATATGTTAGTATGACTAAGCTAGCAGTCTGATTCAAACCACAATATACCCTTTTCAGCCAATAGTATTTTAATCCTCAAGCTTAATGAATTCAAAAACTTACCACGGGGACCTTTGAAGAACTCCCATTCAGCTTCGCTGAAGGAGGTACTTGTGTCAATGGCAAACTCTGTCACGAAAGCTTCCAATGTGCGCGTCGTCCAGAAATCAACAGCACGGGATACCTCGTTGTTCATGTGTTGCACAATATTGACCCTTGTGGGGGTCCACGTGGGAACTCGTCGAGCTTGCCAGGTCGTCCTTCTTTCTGTTAACCTAGACAACCACTGGTGCAACTCTATGTGGATACTACCAAAGAAATTTCATAAGCATCACAAAAAACATACCTTTGTAAAAAGTCACGTGCGCTACGACGCCGATCTGTGTTCTCTTGGTGTGCGAATTACAGATAAGTCACAGCAAACCAATCACCGATTTTCGTCACAGAGGGCCTCCAGAACATAGCTCTCGAGGTACGACGTAAACCCCTCTTGAGCAGATACTGAGTTCAATCGGCAACAGAACCAATTTGTTGGGCAATAGGGCAGACCCGGGTTTAATCCTTTTATGTCGCACCAACAAAAGACCCACTGTGTTGGCCCTTTCGGCAACAACCTGCGCACAGGTTACAGTCTCACTCGAAACAGCAATGGGGTGCCTCAGAATCAGGTTTCTGCAAGCAGAGAGGGATATTACTGTATCTTAGCCTTTACTAAACTTATTAATCAACAATTACACAGCTTTGTCATTCACTTTTATACAACTTCGCAGATAGATAAACAATCGTGACTTGCTTAACCCACTACAGGGAATTCACAGCGAAGCTTGTTATTAGCAGTGATCTAAGTTATCAAATGTATACAGTTATTAATGCATAAAAGACAACAGAAATAGAAACAACACAAGAAACCGCAACACCAAATATAACGTGGTTCACCCCCAGTGTAGGGGCTACGTCCACAAACTGTGTTTTATTCAACTTGCTACAAAACCACAGTTTGATCTGCGCACTCAGCTGCAGATCCCTTTAATCCTTAACAGTCGCGCACACAGCAGCAGGCCTCTGCGCACACAGCTGCAGATCTTTTCTCAATATTCTTACAAAACCCTCTGCGCACACAGCTGCAGAGGTCGTCCACGCACACAACTGGGACTTAACCTTTCCTTACAAAATCAGCCTTAGCTTCGCCTTAATCTTTCTTACATCATAAAACCTAACCTTTATTATTTACACAAGTGCCTATTTATAACGCACTGTTTACAAAAACATGGATTCAATACCATGGGCACCCAAAACCCTCAACCCTGGTCTTAAGCCGTGGGTTTATTACAATAGAAGACTTTGACTCAACCCCCGACACCCCTAAGACTATTTTGAGTCAAACCCGCGGAGTTACCCATCTTAAGGACCGTTGAGGTGCGCGCCCTAACATGCATGTGTCTCCAAGGGTGAATGTTCCTCAAATAATGAGAGAAGGCCTTCATCTAACAATAAACCAGTACACCAAGGTGAATTGGCCCTATTTAGGGATTCTAGAACAAACTTGGTATTTTCAATGTCACACTAGGAGCAATGTTGGGCAGTCCTATGGGCATAAACAACTCTAGAATCAAGTATGAGCATCAAAGGGACAAATCTGAGCACTTTGGGAGCATTCTGAAGGTCACAACAAACAGTAAAGCATCTCAAATCAGCTATAATTAGGCCAACTTTCAAATCTGGGCACATTGCAGCAATAAAAGATGATGATCAATGGCAATAGGAGGCGGTCTTTGCAATTCTAGCTATGAAAATGAGAAATTTGTGGGTGAAAGCAACTGTAAAATCTCATTCATATGCCTTATAGCAGCATCCACATGAATTCTGGGCACAAACAAACCTGTTTGGCAATAAAAAATGGTATGAAGCAACCCTATTTCACCATCTTGGGCACCCTTGTCCACTTATCCATCACCGAACAGGCGTACCTCTAAATCTGGGCCAAATTGGATGGTTAAAAGGAAGTTCTGGGCATGAATAGCCCTATGAAAAGTGACGAACAACGGAAAAATAAGCTTTGAGAAAGCCATTGAATATGCTAATGTTTGGATTACCAACATGAGGGAAATCCATTGAATATGCTAATGCTTGGACTATAATAGACCACCTTGGTTGGACACTAATGCAAACCCGTGTATGAGTTTGAGCCAAAATTTACATCCACTTTACAAGATCTCCAGAAAACTAATATCATTATTTTTCCATTACTATAAAGGAGATGTACTAGAAGATTTGCCTGTACTTATTGATTTTATTGTTTAGTTGAACCTAAATGAGAAACACAGAGGAGCACTAAGCAAGCTACAACACTTTTTGTGCGCGTCAATGTGCACACACGTCAAAGTGTTGTAGCTTGCTTAGTCTCCTCTCTGTTACGTTCAACTTCTCCGTGAAATCAAGAAGTCCTCGCAAATATTCTAGTACAATTCCTTTACAGTAATGGACAAATAATGATGTTGAGTTCTTGGAGATCTTGTAGAGTGGATGTTTTAACCTCTGTGCTACTCTGAAGTGCATAATCCAACACTTCAGAGGAATATTTCCCAGTGGTAAGCTAGAACAATCATATATATATATATATAATCCATGGTGGTGAAGAGCGGACATTTCCGGATCTGCTACTTGGCACGTTCAGGAATGAAAATAATGTTTTAAATACATTTATATCAGTCTGTAATATTTGTTGATTCTAAAGCTAACCAACTGTCTAAACCACAAAGGTCATCTTATCGTGTTAATTGTAAGAGGGACAAAAAAAATCAGACACGGTGAAAATTGACATAAAATGTTCAAATAAAAAATAGAGGACATCAAAATACCTAGTACTTGCTTCAAGACCCAAAGCATAAACCATAAGATTCATCATTTTCCATTAATGGCAAAGTATTGCCTAACCCAATTTCCAGTCAACTAAGCACCTCATGGTCGAATCATGATATTGCAGCAGTGTGCATACACCCTTCACTTGAATGATGTTAGGATTGCCAAGAACTAACATCATTCAAGTGAAGGATGTATGCAGACTGCTCCAGACATTATATCTCTACTCATTCGATTTCATACAAAGTGTTGTAGATTGCTTAGTGCTCCTCTCTATTCATCATTTAAGTTCAACATCACGGTGAAATCAACAAGTCTAGGCAAATCTTCTAGTACATCATGTTTACAGTGATGGACAAATAATGATGTTGAGTTCTTGGAGATCCTGTAGAGTGGATGTTTTAACCTCTTCACTGCTACTCTGTAGTGCATAAGCCAGCACTTCATATTTCCCAGTGGTAACCTACAAAAATCATATATATATATATATATATATATATATAATCCATGGTGGTGAAGAGCGAACATTTCTAGATCTGCTACTTGGCACGTTCATGAATGAAAATAATGTTTTAAATACATTTATATCAGTCTGTAATATTTGCTGATTTATTCCTTTTAGCTTGTCTTGATGATGCTTCATTAGAGGAATTTTGAGGTCTAAAATGGGCCTCCTAAGGAAAATAATACAATAATAGTTAAAATAATAAAATAATAGTTAAAATAATATTTATTAATTTTGGAGGAAAAAAGAAAAAAACTACCTTTTGTGTTCGTATTTTCAACATATCTCCCTGTGTTTTTACTCAAATTTCGATCAGGAGAGCTCATTGGATGCATAATTTGATTCCACATCCAACGATTACCCACACTGCATACTTTTTCCAGAATCCGCTACCCCAAAAACAAGAAATACCCCCAAAACATGATGATGGCATCATCATCACATTTTTCAGGTGTTTCTTGTTTTTCAGGTAGTGGGGTCCGTCAAAAGTATGCAGTGTGGGTACTCGTTAAATGATGAATCAAATTCTACATCCAATGAGCTCTCCCGATTGAAATTTGAGTAAAAACAGAGGGAGATATGTCGAAAATACGAACAAAAAAAGTAGTTTTTTTTATGACAAATATGTCAATTCAACCATTATGGTTGACTCATTTTATTGGAATTCTATTGGTTCTTGAATTCCAACTCACAAGAACTTATTGTTGGTGTGTTTTCTTATAAGGCCCGTTTTAGACCCCAAATTTCCTCTAATGGTTTTCCCATATTAATTTTCAACCCTAAGGTGAAAATTAGCATAAAATCATCAAATAAAAAATTGGAGGACATACAAAAACCTAGTACTTGCTTCAAGACCCAAACATCATTCAAGTGAAATGTCCGCTCTTCACCACCATGGATTATATATATATATATATGATTAGAAAGAACCAAAAGGTTATTAAATTAGCACAAATCAAAAGGCTCTTAAATTAACTATATCATGCTTTCCTCAATGATTTGATGAAACCAAGGGATGGAAAAAGGGCAAGGAAACGTCAAATATCACTCACACCAGGGAATAATTCTAAAGCTAACCAACTGTCTACACCACAAAGGTCATCTAAAGACATTATATTTCTACTCATTCAATTTACTACAAATTTTTGTAGCTTGCTTAGTGCTCCTTAGGATCAATGATCAAATTTGAAGGGTGGGTCTTAATTTCAATTGGAAGGGCATTTATTTTCTGATCCCTTTAGAGATGAAGGGAAATATAAATGATTGTACTTTAATGGACAAGTATAAATTAACCAAACCCTTTCACACAAAAAAATGCAAAAACCAAATATTGTTCTTTCAGTGCTTGTTGTGAAAGCATGCATGTATGTGATGGAGGGGCCTAAGTCAATTGAATCCTTGCAACTCATTGCATGTCTGTGTCTAACGATCCGCAATTTAGATTGAACCAGAATACCAAAAGAAGTTTATTAATGGTTGATTTCAGAAAGTTATAAGTGTGAGTAGTTAAGTGCTTGTGGCTCTAAAATTTGTTGTGTTTTGTACTAGTCCATGATTCACTGAATCCATAGTCACGGGTAGGAATTTAAATTATTTAATGAAAAAAATTAATGTGTATAACTTCTATGTCGAGACAGTTTTCCATGCTGATGCTTGCCACTACCCTCTTTATTGTCTTACCGAAAGGCTTGATAATCAAGAAGAAGACCTAAAATTATGGACTTCACCTTCAATGAATGCCTTGCAATCATATTGGTAATAACTATTTTGGTAGCGCTGAGGACAAATGTCGTGAGAAACCACAAATGTTTGGAAGGATGGAGGGAGATAACATCACGATCATGCAACTCATCAAACTAAAGACTATTCTTGAGCCAACAATTGTTTTTTTAATTTTATTAATAACCATTGTTTCTCCATATCGTGTTCCCAATGACACCTCTATATAGCAATGCATAAATCAATTTCTGCACAATTTGTGATCCTAGCTACATGCCATTATTTGTATTTGCATGACATCGAGTGTTCTTTATAGTTGTCATGAGTCCATGATATTCATGCAAGAAATGAATTCTTGTAGAGGAGGACTTTTCAAACCTACCTTTTGAATTTCATTTTGACGAAAAAAAAGTGGACATTGGTAGCAAGGTTCACATATAAGGTAGTAGGCACAAATGTTGGAGCTCGTTTCAGGCCTAGTAGTAGACTAGTAGTTGCTAACACATTGTCACACTTTAGATTACAACCCCAAGTGACTCAGGAGTCAGATTAACATCTCGATGGCTAGTGCCTCGTAGTCATTAATGATTACTGGCCATCTTCAACAACTAAGCACTGAGTGCATGACATGAGTGAGTAAGTGATAATAATTTATCATATTTACAATATTTTGAATGATGAGTTGAACTTTATAGCATAAGAGTTTCAACATCTTGAGATATTTATATGAATGGGTAATTTCAAATGTTGCTCTTCTTTTGAAATGTTGATATAAATTATACCCTTCTTTATTGGAAGGGTAAAATTGAAATTTTAAATTTTTTTTGAAGGGAAATTTTAACTTTACACTTCTGGGAAGGGCTAGAACCCTTTGGAAGGGCTGTGAAGGGTTCAATTTTGAAAGTTGCTTAGGATGCCAATCTCCACTATTTTTGGACCCATAACGTCACAAAAACTCTGTGAAAACAAAGATTTTGGAATTTGTAGGTTACTAGAAATGTGAAAAAATTGGAGTTACCAATAAGAGTGATGGAATATCAATTGATATTAGTGATCAAGTAACTTTTTTTCTCCAGGGGAAAGTATCAGTTCCTTGTTATTTCATTGAAATCAAAGGTAACTTAGTCACAAATTCACCTATTGCTGAGCACATGGAATAGATACATCTATGTTCATCATCAGCAAACAGATGACAATTGATCAGCTTCACAGGAATACTGGACAAACCTTCAAAGGTAACACCTATAATCTAGGAATATTGACTACATCCACATCACTAACCTTCAACAGACAGAGAATTCAAGTCTAATACTGAAGTAATTAATCCAAAGAAGCAATAAAAAAGAGAGATCAGTAATATGAGGGGATCATCCACCTCAATCATCCAAAGGATGTCAATAGAAACAACACATAAAAGACTCAAGTGCTAAGGGCTAGAAAAGATGGAAAGTGCCCTGATCAGTACATTCACCATCAATGAATTCAGTAAACTAAAAATGGCCTGAGGCCAAGGTTAATGCTTCTTTGGATAATCTATCAACCTTATTATTGTGTTCTCTGAATATGTGAACTGCTTTTAGCTTAATGAAGTAAGGTTAACATGATAGAGATGAAGTTGTTCCCTGATAGTGATCGAGTAACTAGCAAGTATTGGATGCATACACTAGCAAATATGTGGTATAAACCTCAATACATCCCTAAACTAAGACTGTCATTGAGAGAAGGTACACATACCAATAATAATAATGTTGATAGTACATCGAGATAGGTGAGGCATGCAAGCAATGCATGTAGCGGAAGATGTAGGTACAATAATCAAAATAGTTTATTTAGTCAAACTTATTACCTTTCTTTTTTGCATTGACTTAGCCACTTTCAATTCACTAACTCTAAAATAGTTAATAAGTGTTGGCTAATAATGGGGATGACTCATGGTATTATGTTTCATGGGCTTGCAACATCGCAAACTTGTGAGGCATAATACCACGAGTCGTCACCGTTGCTTGGCTGAACACTTGTTATCTTTTGTGAGATATAGTTCATGTGGACAGGTTCTTGAACTCTGTCCTCATGGACAGTTGCTTTCTAATATAAGGTTTCTATAATAAAACACCTTAAAGAATAAATCCATAACATTTGGTAGAATTTTGGAAAACCCCTGTTGTCGCTACAATTTGGAAAATACTGGGTTAGGTTCAAGTTTCTTTCTAACCTAGGGCTTTTATAATGATCTTCAATGATCTTCTCTATACCTCCCTTAAGCATCTCATTTGGGTAGACTCGGATTAATAGCTTATTTGGGAACTCGTTGCTGAGATAACTCACATAAAAACAATCAATTCAATTTGAATGCGAACCAAAATGTGATGGGTTCATCCACTAATTGTAACGCTCAGACTGGCCAGATTTCATAATCCATATCAGCCAATATGGGTCAAATACGGGTTATCTAAAACTGTCAAATTGGGTCTATCATTAGATGATCAATGTAAATGCATGCACAGCAAAGAAAACCCATGTTTGAAAGCTGATAAGGACAGATTGAAGTTGGTGAAGAAGCAGGCAGGATGGACAGAGACCCTTTGGTTTGTTGGTTATGAAAGAACCCATTCTCCTATTGTATTACCTCATTCAAAGAATATGAATTAGATGGTCCATATTGTTGAGATTCTGATGAGGAATATTTTGTAGGCAAACCCTTGTTTGATGATGAGATGGAAAATGCATGCATTTATCCATTTCATGAAGAGTTGGATGTTATATTTGAAATCAATAATCATAGTTTTGGGGGCCCCATATATGATTCATCTAGTGAAGCATCTAATGAGGAACCTAAATATTTGGAACCTATAGAGCAACCAAGTATCCACTCTACAGTCCAGGAACTAACATCATTATATCTATACTCATTTTATTTCCTACAAAGTGTTGTAGCTTGCTTAGTGCTCCTCTGTGTTTGTCATTTAGGTTCAACTTAATAGTGAAATCAACAAGTCAAGGCAAATCTTTCTAGTACATCTCCTTGGTCTATTATAGTCCAAGCATTAGCATATTCAATGGATTTACCTCATGTTGGTAATCCATGTGTTTCCCCTGTCTAGTGGACAACCCCCCTGTTGTATATGCTATCCATTTGATTGATGCATAGCTTGGATACATATAGACATGGATGATCTAAATGACACGAAGAAAAATCCAATCATCCATAAACCGAGTTAGATCAATTTTGGAAACCGAGTGGTTAATCGATTTCATTCCAACATTGACAAACCCTTTATAATCATATAGGAGTGGGGGATTCATCTCATTCAAGTCAGATTTCTAATTGTTGTAACAAAATATTGGCGTGTAATAAAGAGTGGGAACTATTTCTGAATGTAAATCACTGCTCTATTCGGGTCGAGTATTCACATAGAACTGCTCCCTACTCCCTTGCAACTCCGATGATGGGTGGGCTATGGTGAGCCAAGAGATAATGTTTCCCCTAGCTCTCATCTATCCTAATATAATGTGGCAATCTAGGGCATCTAAAAATTTAGTTTGGAATACACAACAAACATCACAGAGACGTTATGAGACTTTGCTGCTGATCTATGGCTTGGAGCTGGATGTTCGCTCTTTTTTTTGGACAGTATTGATTTCTATGTTTGTGAATTGTTGGATATGACAGTTGGATGATATTTCCATTACTATTCTGCAGATTATATGGGTTGTTTTAGCTTGTTGTTCTCATGGAACAAACTTGGTACCATGAAATTGTTCTCTGTTTCTATTTTTGTGGATAGATGGGGTGATTTATCATCTGATGAATGGGTTTGGGTAGTGTTTATGGACTTTTGTTTTGTACGAGATCTGAACTATGGTTACAAATATGCATTGCATATATACAAGATGTAATTTTGTCTCTCTACGGATGAAATACAATTATGCTTTTTTTCTTTGGAAAAAAAAAGCAAACATCACAGCACTATATGAGCCATACCTTTCGATGAAATTTCCATAGTGGAAGCAGGATTACGAGCATGTTGTTTACTTACCTACCAGCATATTGATCGAACCATGTTTTAAGACAACAATCATTAACTCTTCTAAGGCCAGAATTCCAGGCTCCGGTTCCGCATGTTAAGGAACAAAATGACCAATAGGGGTGCTGATGGTAAACCCCAACCCTGGTTATTGGGAAACGGGTTTATGAGATTGAGGTGCTAGAGCATCTTTCCAAAGTGAGCGGTTGATGGTATCAAATTATATAGCATAGGGTCCCCTCCCCCTTAAGGAAAGTCAATATTGGACTGCTACATTTTGAGATCGACAAAAAGGAGCAAACATCACAGCACGCACAAAAACCTTGTCACACCATGCCCAAAATCCCTTGTCACAGCATGCCCAAAAAATGAGGTCATGATGCTTACCCGTTGAGCCATGAGCTCCAAATTGAAACTGTGAACTCCAAAACATGAATTGTGTGCTCCAAATTTGAACCGTGAGCTCCAATTCTCAACCGCAAGCTCCAATTCTCAACCTTGAGCTCCATCGGAGCTACTCCAAATTTCACAAAAACCTCCAAATTGCATAGAATTGTCCAAAACGAGTCGCGACAATGTCCAAATAGACTATTTATTTTTTATTATATATTATTATATATTATATGTATTTTATTTTTATTATATGTTATTTTATGTTATATAAATTACCATAATAGTATTTTTTCATTAGGTATAGTATTTTTAACTTAGCTATATGTATTTTTTAGTATATGTATTTTTAAATTAGGAATAGTATTTTTTATTATAATATGATGATGATGATGGCGATCTCACCTAATCCCTACAATGAAACCCTTGAAGATGAAGATGGTGATGGCGATCTCTTGTAATCCCTACAATCTCACCTAATCATTATAGTTATGTTGATCATCATCATCTTCATCATCATGATCATTATCATCATCATCGTCATCATTGTCGTCATCGTATTCAACATTGTGGTCTTCATTGTCATGACCCTCATCATCATCATCGTCGTCGTCGTTGTCTTCATCATCATGATGATGGTAATGGTGATGATTACAGTGATGATGATGATGATGATGATGACGATGACAATGACCACCATCATCACCATCACCATCGTCATCATCATTGTCTTCAACATCATTATCTTCATTATCAGGACCCTCATCATCATCATCAACGTCATCGTCATCATCATCGTCATCTTCATCATCATCGTCATGACCCTCATCGTCATCACCACCATCATCGTCATCCTCATGATGATGATGGTGATGGCGATGATGACTGTGATGATGATGATGATGCCAATGCTGATGATCACCATCATCTTCATCAACGTCATCATCATCATAAGTAAAACTTAGTTTACTTCAAATATTAATTTTTGAAAAAAAATGCATAATACTGGCAAACCTAATTTCAATAAAAAAGTGACGAGAAGGAAATTGTTTGATATAGCCAATAAAATGAAAGGAATTTTTTGTATCCTTAAAATACTTCTTATATCTAATAGATTCCTCGACTTCTAGAACTATGGGTCCCAAACATATGTTCAATAGAGAGATGCAAATCTAAGAGGAAGAAAAACATCCTAACTTGAATAAAGAACCTTTACATTAATGAGGGAAGAACCATCTACATAACGACACATCCCTATCTTGGATAAATGAAAATATAGATTTGAAGGATGATTGAAAAGTTGTTGATGATGATGATGATTATGATGATTATGATTGTGATGATGATGATGATGATGATGATGATCTTGATGATGATGATGATGATTATCATCATCACGAGGATGACGATGATAATGATGACGACGATGTTGAAGATGATAATGATGATGTTGTTGATGATGATGATGATTATGATGTTGATGTCGACGATGGCAATGATGATGATGATGATTATCATCATCATGAGGATGACAATGATAATGATGACGATGATGGTGAAGAAGATGATGATGATGTTGATGATGACGATGATGATTATGATGTTGATGAAGACGATGACAATGATGATGTCGATGGCGACAATGATGATGATGTTGATGTTGATGATGATGATGATGATTATGATGCTGATGAAGACGATGACAATGATGATGTCGATGATGACAATGATGATGATGATGATCTTGATGATCATGATTATGATTATGATCATGATCATGATTATGATGATGATGATGATCTTGATGATCATGATGATGATTATCATCATCATGAGGATGACGATGATGATGATGACGATCATGATGAAGATGATGATGATGTTGATGATGATGATGATGATGATGATGTTGATGAAGATGATGACAATGATGACAATGATGATGAAGATGATCTTGATGATCATGATTATGATTATGACGATGATGATGATTATGATGATGATGATTATGATCATCATGAGGATGACGACGACGATGATGTTGATCGTGATGACGATGATGATGATGACGATGATCATGAGGATGAAGATGATGATTATGACGATGATGATGATTATGATGATGATTATTATGATCATCATGAGGATGACGACGATGATGATGTTTATCGTGATGACGATGATGATGATGACGATGATCATGAGGATGAAGATGATGATGATGATGACGATGATGATGAAGATGATGATGATGGTGATGATGATGTTGATGATGATTATCATCATCATGAGGATGATGATGATAATGATGACAATGATGATGAAGATGATGATGATGGTTATGATGATGACGATGATCATGAGGATAACGATGATGATGACGACGATGATGATGACAGTGATGATAATGTTGATGATGAGTATCATCATCATGACGATGACGGTGATGACGATGATGATGATGATGAAGATGATGCGCATGGTGATGATGATCATGAAGACAACGATGATGAAGATGATGATGATGACGATTGCCTTATGATGATGAAGATGAAGATGATGACGTGTGATGATGACGACGATGACAATGAAGATGATGATGTGTGATGATGATGACGATGATGATGAAGACCATGATGATGATGACGATGACGATGAAGACGATGATGATGAAGATGTTGATGATGATGATGATGATTATGATGATGATGTCGATGATGAAAATGATGAAGATGATGTGCATGGTGATGATTATCATGAATACAACGATGATGAAGATGACAATGATGACGATTGCCTTATGACGATGAGGATGAAGATGATGATGTGTGATGGTGAAGACGAGGACGATGAAGATGATGATGTGTGATGATGACGACGACGATGATGAAGACCGTGATGATGGCGATGAAGATGATGACGGTGAAGATGTTGTTGTTGATGATGATGATGATGATGTTGATGTCGACGATGAAAATGATGATGATGATGATGATGATGATGACAACGACGATGATGATGAAGATGATGGTGATGGTGATGATGTTAGTAACTCTTTAAAAAAAAAAAGATAAAATAATAGTTCTAATTAAATATTTACCTTTCAATATATTTCATCGTCTTCTTCATCCATGTCATCACCTGTATCATCAGATACATAGTCAACATTGTAAGGATTGGCCATATCATCATTGCCATCATCATCAGTTACACTCATCGTGTCATCATCAGAATAGTATTCATCGGCATTGTCTGCTACATCATCTGATTCAACTATTTCTTGGACATATTCTGTTGGATCATCATCGTCAGCTAACTCAAGTTGATCATGCTCTTTGTCATCATATTCTTCTTCCAGAGAATCCTCTTAATTACCATCATCTAGGTTATACTTTACCGACCTTCCCCTTGGATCGTGTCTCACAACAAACGACCAGCCCGATTTACCTGGAACCTCTGAGTAAAATAATTGTTCACATTGGCTTGGAAGAACATAGGGATTTGTTCATGGATCAAACAACCTTGTGTTTACCATGGTAAATCCATGACCATGTTCAATAACAGTTCTATCGGGATCACGTTGATTCAATCATAACCTATACCATTTGACAATGAATAGAACTACCTTAAAGGATTTAAAGTCACACTGTATAATATATTCCAAATACCCATAGTATCGATTTTCTGATACTTCTAGATGTCTGTCAGTTCTAGATGAAACATTGGTAACCTCAAAGACAACTAAAACCCCAGAATCTGATGTTTTCTTTGTTTCATCCAATTTTTTGATCCGATATCTACCTCCATTGCAGACCATAGCCTTATGGTGTTTTACCTGCAATAAGCAATACACAAAAAGATTACACAACCATTCAGTCCTTATGCAACAATACATGGAAAATAAGAACATGTATGTCAAAAAGTAATTTGCAAAATAAAATATTTAGAGGGATATTTTATTAAATATATGCTTGCCATTTTATCTTTTACACCATATGACAAATCGATTTCCCTTTCTATTAGATTGTTATCTCCATTACGTTGTACTGCTTTTACCAATGAAGACACACCTTCCCATGATATTCCATGACCCGATTGTGCGCATCGTTCAATCCATACCTTCATCTAGTCAAGATTGTTTGCAATGTATAAATGAATTTCATCCCATTCTCGACCAATTGTTTAATGACAATAACCATTAAAATGAAAGAAAGGTGTAAATCTCCTTAACAAAGATGTATATGCTCTTAATTGAAGCAATTATGACTAGAAAATACAATTAGAATATGAAGGATATAATAAAAATCCATTAGCTAATAATTACCTTTCAGCTTCCTCAATCTACCTTTCCCTTTCAGTTGCTCCCCTTCAAATTTGTTATTGGAGTTCGGATCACAAATGCGATGTAAATTAAGCTTTGACGCTAAAATAGGAAGATATTTACTAACATACAGCATGTTTTGGTATATCGTATATCCTTCCATCATAGAACCCTTCACATGTGCTCGTTGTCTCACCAAACCCTTCATAAATTTCAAGTGCCTCTCAATCATCCACATGGACCTTGAGTGCACAGGTCCACACAACTCAATCTACTCAACATAGTGTATGAGGTAGTGTTCCTGTGCATTGGAAAATGCCGATGGTATATTCTTCTGCATTTCACACATGAGACGAGGAATTTCTCTCCTCCAATACTTTATATCTTCTTTATGGATTTCTTTAGAGGTCAACCATCTACAAGTGATGCAAACCAATAACGATATTTAACAAAAATAAACATTAAATTATAATATATGCTGAAATAGTGCACAAAAAAAAACAAATATAAATTATTATACGGAGAATTAAAGAAACACTAAGCACATGCAAGTAATCGCTAGTTACCTCATGTATTTACCAAGATTATATATAACTTGTTTGGCATTGTTGTCGAAGTTGTCTGAGAGAGAGAGAGAGGTAGAACATACTGTATCAATATACAAACCACGCCATTTATTAAACAGAGAGTATACAAACAAGAAAAAATTATATGGACATAACAATAATAATTACCTTGATGAAGACATGCCAATCATGTGTTTTGACCCCTGCAAAATCACCTTTTTTAGTTATGATATTCTTCAAGTTTGCACAAAATCCAGTGGGAAATTCAATTTTCTGCATTACTTCTTTGACAACATTGCTTTGTTGCTCCGTAAACATCCATGGAATTGCGTTTATATTAACTTATTCTCCGTTGGTATGAAATTGGATGACGTCTTTCATTGCATGGTTTCTTTCTTGAATGTCTTTCCACACTTTCACAACTTTATCTTTCTCCCTCCTTAGCTCTAGTAGTCGCCATAAGGTTTCAGTAACATTATTTCCAATATGAATTGTATCAAACAAATGAGAAATTTGTAGGTTCTCATAGTAGGGCAACCTGCTGAATTGAATAGGATAACTTTTCATTCCTCGTGGAAGACCATTAATGCCTTCATGATCACGATGGACATCATGAATATTAGTTTATAATTAATAAATTACATCATAAATCAAATATAGCCACTACAGCAAACAACTCACAATAAAAATTAAAATACATAACAATTCATATACGATGATCCATACTTACCATGATGACGATTTCTATTGTATTGCATCTTCCAAAGGTGAGGTGTCATTCTCCGTGGTTTTAATGTAGTCTCCTGCTTCCCATTGAAAATATTTCTTTCAGTTGTTCTATTCCCGTGATTCTTAGAGAGGAAATGCCTATACTCATCAAACACCTCCTTTCTTAAGCTTTTTGAACGACGAGATTTTATCTTAGGACCACAAACTGGACATTGAATTTACCCTTTGTATGAAGACCTACAATATTTAGATATGGAATATCTATGTCAAATATATTTATATATAAAATATTCTAACTACTCCATATCATTAAATGCAATTAAAATGGAACTTAAAATTACAAACCACAAAATGAAGTTAACCCAAGGGCATCGTGTATTGTCCATACAACCATTGCATGGAATTGAAATTTCCTTTGTCGTATTGGTCTAGATATGTCATACATAGTTATGCCATTCCATAAATTCAGTAGCTCATCTATAAGAGGTTCCATGTATACATTCATATCTTTGACTTGGAACTTACCTGATTCATAATTTGAAGTACATATAAAATATATCATTATGAGAACCATTAAGATATATAAACCATGCACAAGAGTAAAATAATAGATATATATATGAAATTAAGATACATATTACGACAAATGAGATGCCACAACTACATTATAAATAAAACAGTTTTCGTCAAAAAAACCTGGAATAATCATCGACAACATTATGTGCTCCCTCTTTATTAACAACCATGGAGGAATCTTATTGTTGATAACAAAAATAGGCCACACCGTGTAAATGGATTTCATCTGTGCAAATGGATTAACACCATATCCTACCAAAGAAATATTAATATTGCGTGGTTCTTCTTTAAAGTGAGGCCACTTTTCCTCCATATCTCAAAAAGCAGTACCATCTGCAGGCATTCAGATAACATCATCTTGACTTCTGTTCCTGGCATGGTAATCCATAAATTACGCTATGTTTTTGCACCTGAACAGTCGTTGCAAACATGGAATGATGGGAATATAACGAAGAACCTTCTGAGGCACCTTTTTTGTTACTTTATCTATACGATATCTACTTACATGACATTCCGGACATTCTTTTGCAAATTCATGCTGATTATAATATATAACATGGTCATTGGGGCATGCATGAATTGCTTCATAATGCATTCCAATCTCTTTCATGATGGAAGATAAATCTCGATATGTGCGAGGTAAAATATTTGATGGTGGTAACAAAAATTCAGCTATCAAGCTACAAAAAAATTAAAAAAAAATTGTTAATGTAATAAATAAATAATATTAACAAAACACGCTTCATCTGTACGATGATCAATAATGAGTTAACAATACAATTATTATAGGAATACAAATAAATTTTATCACGATCCTATATATGTGATGGATTATTTTAGATACCTTAGCATCCGTGTGATTGCAATGTTTGAAAGACCATTCATAACCTTCAAGTTCATTATCAACAATATAGTAGAGAGAATATTTGTTTTGGAGCCTTCATAAAGGGGTTCATATGCCTTATCGAGAAGAGGTATATCGTGAACATCATCAAAGTCATCATCATTTTCATTATCAACATCATCATCATCATACATTCTAACGTTAAATGAATCATGGATCAATGTATTTGTACCATCATATTCAATTACATCATCAGCATGATCATCTTGTTCAATATGATCATTCACTTATTCTCCATTAAACATACAGGCTCCATGATCCTGATCCTGAACTTGTTCTGAAAGCACTTCCTCTGGACGATATGTTGTAGGGTGTCTTTCCTTTAATATAAATACATGGAAACATCAATAGATATACATTAATATATGAAAAAAAAACATGCAATTACAAAAAAACGGAATATAATAAACTTTATAATGCTAAACCTACAAATGGATGATATTCGTTTCCCCCCTCAGCGTGTCCATGTTCCCTGCAATGTTTTGTGGCGGTTGAGATCAATATTCTTCTCCTCTTAAATCCCCTGCATTGAGTACATGGACAATAACATTTTCCATCACCCTTTCGTTTCGCTGCATCCCATACTCCAGGAAGCAATTGTTGGTTGTCTTCGTTTGGATCCGGAATATTTAATCTATTTGACATTTTGTCACAAACTTCGTTAATGAATATAACCAGTTGTCTTAAAAAATCAAGTTCCACGCATCAACATTTTCTCAAACGGAGAGAAGTCAAAGAATAAAAAATTCTCGGCAAAATGTCTATCGATGATTTTTTTTTCCCCACAACCGCCTGTTGAAGAATAAAACAATTCTTGAAAACGTCCATGAAGGAACAAATAATTTTCGCAAATCATCCATCGCTTCTACAACAAACATGTCGAAATGTTTAAAACAATTTATTTATAAAGTACATGCGTCGGATATTCGACACCTTGAACATAGTTACCGTTGAAACTATGGGACCATAAATTTAAAATCATGTAAACCTTATAATTTAAAAAAAAAAACTACACAGAGTGTCGGTTATCCGACACCCTATCATTGGATATTCGACACCTAACCTTCAGAGATCCGACATTGAAGGGTCGGATCTCTGATTCCAGTGTGTCGGATATCTGATGCCAGTGTGCCAGATATCCGACGCTAGTGTGTCAGATATTCGACGGATATATAAATCTTTTTTGATCGGCATTCTTTTCAGTGATTGCTCTCTGACACATCCGTGCGAAATGTCAGATGACGTCGGATTCTGACGTAGGATTTCGGGTTCAAATCCTGTTGTGTACTATTTTTATAAACCCACAAATTGAATACACTTCACTTCTCGAAAAATGGTTTCATGAAAATGGATTTCATTCAGCATCGCCATCTTTGAGCAGAAAGTTTAATAACTCTTAATCTGGTTCTTGTAAAGTCATTACCATCAATGACCTGCAAACTCTTCAAGCGTCTGAAAAACCTGTTTGGTAGTCTCTTGCAGCAACCATTACAAATGTTAACATGAATGACTTTTATTTCCTTGCATGCCCTCTTTTTGTTGACGGAATATAATGCATGAAAAAGATTGCCCACAAAGTTGGAGACATTCGGCATTGTGCTAAATGTGATGGAGAGTTTTCTTGATTGTGACTACCGATATATACTAAAGGTTGACTTGGAAGATATCACTGGATACCTTCATGGTGTCATAGCTTTTGATGATGTTGCAAACCATCTCATGGGAATTTCTGCAAAATATTTGTCTCTTCTCTCAACTGAAACAACATCAATTGATGAAATAGTCTAGAGGATCTGCAACAAAAAATTGCTTCTTACTCTTTCAATTAGAACAGAGACCTTCTGTGGAGTTGCATGCCTAAAAAGTTGTAATTTTCATGGTTGAAAACACATAAATGACAATTTCATATGGACACATAAATATATAAGTTTTTCCAACTTGATACTTAACCATTCTTCATTATTTATAATGATTTCTTTCAATTATCAATTTTAAGTCCTTGTTTCATTGTTTAACATAGCACGATATATTTTTTACTCTCTTATAGCACCACTTTCTTGCAGTTTCATACATGTATGTTGAAAGTTTTACTATTACAGTCATTTGCATAAATAGATAAATGTTAACAGAATAAACTTTTTACAATTTTATCGGTTACATTAAATCGATAACAATGGGAAACCAAGGTTATGAATCAGTGCACTCTTTGATTGCAAAGAACTGACAGTAATATTGATCCATCTAAATTTTATTAACTATCTCGCAATCCGCATTTCACAATTGCGGGATGACATAAATACCAAAGTTTTATTCAATTTGTCCCGCAAAATGCGGGTTGTAGGAACACGCAACAAAAATCACAAAATCAATCACCATTTGCGGGATGCAAAAATTGATAGATTATAAACTTCAAGATCCCGCAATCCGCATTGCAGGTTGCGGGATACGAGATGCGGAATGAGGGATGGACATAATTCTTTGAAAAAAAATGGTTTTCCGCAATCCACCAAAGGCATTCAAAACACAGAAAAATTCAAAGAATTCAACTAAGTTAAATCATAGAAACCATGATAAATATTTTGGAAACCCCCAAAACGACTTGAACAATTCAGAAATATTACCTTCCATGTAACATTGGGGTTTTCATGTTTTGGATAAGGCATAAGATCTGTTGTACCAACAACAATCTACCAAATATCAAATTCCAAAATCTAAATAATATATGCCCAAGGTAGACTTTCCACAATCCAAAAAAGTAAATTCATAATCAATCTCTTGTTTTCACTTTCTCTTTTCGCGGATTAGGTTTTTTCTATATTCATTCTTAGAGCCACTAGAGCT
Organism: Pseudotsuga menziesii; assembly: GCA_001517045.1. Classification (NCBI taxonomy): domain Eukaryota; kingdom Viridiplantae; phylum Streptophyta; class Pinopsida; order Pinales; family Pinaceae; genus Pseudotsuga; species Pseudotsuga menziesii. The sequence goes on from LPNX010351181.1 coordinate 27,068, forward strand.
CGATATTACAGGAATCCAAGGAAAAACTCGTAATTTCACAAAAAATTGACTAGGTTCTATTGCACTATATACTTGGTTTTATCTACTGAACAACACCTACTCATTAATACAAGGTACTATATAATAAGTCTGTGGAATAAATCCACCTGCGTCGGATACTATTGGAACACCAACATACATCTGCGTACCACCAATGATCCCCTGTAATCTGGGATCATCTACACGGACATAATGTGATGTCGGAATGAAAAATTAAGGGGTGAAAGGGAAAGCGGAAAGGTAAATTGATAAATTCAATCTCAATTTACTTTTCCTCTTTCTGCATTGGAAAGCAGAAAGGGAAAGGTAAATTGATAAATGAATTTATCAATTTACCTTTTCGCTTTCCTCTTTTCGCATTGGAAAGCGGAAAGCCGAATACCTTTACCTTTTCACTTCAGAAACCCAAATACTGTTCTAAAATATTGATGTTTCAATGTTCAAATGTTAGGTTTCAACAGAATTGCAGAAAAATATATGATACAAAATTGAAATTTTCTAATAACTCACTACGTAAGAGTTACTCTTTTTTTTCATATATACTTTCTCACAATACACTTTTTTCTTCTATATTGCTATTTTCTTACAATTATCAAGCTAGCACTTCAAAATCAAAATTCACTCTAGTTATATTATTTTAAGCTATATTCTTACTTCCTCATATGTAATGTATTAACATTTGTTTTTTATCTTCTGATTTATATCCATATAGTTTGCAATTAATACATGTAGAAAATATGTTGCTGCCAACAATCAAAGGTGTTTAACATATTTAGAATTTTCTTGTAGAAACTATGCCCAATTGTGACAATGAACAAGCCAATGCACGAAGAAGAGTTTTATATGCACAAAACAGAGATAAAAACAACAAGATATGACGTCTTCTTTACAGGGTTGCTCTTCTGCCTGTGGACATATATTCTTCAATTTCTCATGCGGAACCTGTTGACACAGCTTCACTTCCATCTCCTGTGGCAAATCCATTGAACCAGCTCAATGACACACATCAACTTTTTCATAAAAAAATGGACCAACTAGCTGATATGAATGTCTACTCGATTCGAAAAGGATGCTACCTTGGTATTGTAACAAAAAAATTCCATGGTGCATACGCTTGTTCTCGTTGTATTCTAGAAAGAAAAGGCCATTGATTTTCATTGGAAAACAATATGGATCCGGGAAACCAACCAGTTGTCCTTGCAGTACTTACACAGGTTGAAGAAATGCTTATTAGTCGTGCCAACCCAATATTGCAAGTGACACATGCTCATGGTGGTCAATATAAATACTCTGGCCATACTATTTGCTTCTCCCAAGACATTTCCAATCTTGGCACATACCTACTGCATTTAGTATCAGAACTCGACATTCTCATTGTCCAGAAATGCAATTCTACAAACAGTCCATATGAACTGTTTGTTAGTCGAACACATGTTCTTGCTGCCATTCAATTCAAAAAGGAAAACAATCGATACTACACGGTTGTACAGGTCAACCCAATTGCATTAGCTTATTTGCATCTTATTTCAGTAGACATTTCATCTTTGATTCCGCATCTTAATAGCAATGATGCATTATCTCAACAGCAAAGCTTGTCCTGTACAAATCAACCACGAGATTCATTTGAACCCTACGTATTGGAATCCTCATCATTTATTTCAACACAAACAAATGCTAGAATTGAAGTTGAAGAAATTAGACAGTTTTTACACATACCAAATATCCCACTACCACCTTCCATTGATTGCCCCCCTATAGAAATGTCCCCTATCAATGAGTACAACACAGAAGGTCTTCTTTCCATGGATTTTCCAACTTTGTTTCTGACAAGTACAACAATGTTATTACAACCACACATTCGTGAGGTTGATATGCAGAAATATGCACTTCACCTCATTCGCTATCATGACAACAGATTTGGCCAACATCATCGGTTCTGATATTATATATACAATGTAATTATGTGTCATCGAAGTAATACTACTGCCTCTGTTTTTGTCAAAAAAAATTCTTGAAGATACACTACCTCCCAAAGTACTTGAGCTTGTCAACCAATTAGAAGACATACCTAATGAGAAAATTGGTGAAAGGGTCGCAAGGTTTGGATCTTCATTACATGGAACACGTTCATATTGGGAAAAAAGTAGAGTTGAACTCACAAATATGATCAATCAACAAGGTACACCAACGTTCGTCTTCACCCTTAGTGCAGCTGACACACAATGGCCAGATTTGCATGCTCTAATTCCTGCTAAACGTCCTACTAGTTTACCTCAAGAATATGAATCAAAGGTTCACAACATCATATCAAATCCACATATTACATCACAATACATGCATAATAGATTCAAAACATTTCTTCAAGAGGTGCTTCAAAAATGTTTTCATATAAGAGATTCTTGGTGCAGGTATTATACCATCTATTCTCTAATTTTTTCTCTTCATATTTTTTGCTGTGACACAATCTATTTCTAATATATTATTTTTCCTTCGATGTAGATATGAATGGTAGTATAGAGGATCGACACACATTCATGGTTTTAATTGGTTGGCAAATGCACCAAATATGGATACGTTAGATTGGGAAGACGATGTTGCAGTTGAAGCTGCAAAAATGTTTTTTGACACATATGTGACTTCTTGGAATCCTCGTAATTCCCACTTGTCCACATCTGGGTCACACCATTCTACTACAAATGATCCATGCAGTCTCGCATCACCATCGATATTTGCATCAAACTACTCAGCTGACTATGAAGAACTTGTCAATTTTGTTCAAAGGCACACCGGATGTTCAAAGTCAACTTGCCTTTACAAAAAAGGAACATCTGTTCAATGTCATTATGGTTTTCCATATGAGCTACAAGCTACTTCTTCATTATTCATTTATCCAAATGGACAGAAAACCTACAATCCTTCAAGAAATGGTCCCCTTTTAAATATTCACAACCCTACCATGTTTTCAATATGGAGGGATAATGTTGATTGCCAACCCGTTCTTTGTAAACATGTTGTTCTCAAATACATTTCAAAGTATGCATCAAAAGTAGAGCCAAAATCAGAAATCTACCATGCAATTCTCTCTCGCCTTGCACATGCCGCACCAAGTGACAACCCCATTCTTCATCCAATCAAACAATTCCTTGAACAAACAGTTGCAGAAAGAGACATTAGTGCACAAGAGACGTGTCACATGCTACAAAAACTTCCTCTTGTGCTTTGTAGTCGTCACTTCTTTTTCCTAAACATGAGCCAAACTGTCTTCCGTCATGTTTCTAATGACACTAATAACACCCCTGCAACAACCCCCTTCATTTTTGCTTACATGCAAAGACCCATTTATCTTGAATATCTAACTCTGCTTGAAACTGCTCGTTCTTAGTCTTTCTCACCTAATAGGAAAAAAATCCATGGAAACAAAACTTGCATGACAAGATTGTTAGAGCCTATCCACAATTCACTTCCATTCCTCCTTCCGATTCTTCATCTTTTGAACCGTTTTGTTGGAGTGAACTTATTTTATACAAACCTTTTCAGTCCATCCCTCACGATATTGGAACCACAACTTATGAAAGTATTTATCATTGGCATCACTTTAAAGGCACATATGTTGTGTGGAATATTCAAGGTGCAGAACAAGAATCCTCTACACCTCTATCTGATGATTCAAACTCCAATGCTATTACCTTTCTATTGTACCATACCATGGATGAATGGTAACTTGTCTCTCAAATGTGTCCGAGCAATAACATCCAAGTTGATCACCTTGAAATGCTTGGGCATCGTGAATTTGATAAAAATCACAATTGGTCAAACAACAATATACCCGCCGATTTGCATGAGAGAACAACATCATTCATTGACCTCAATCGCTTGTCCATCCAACTACATGAAGGCATCCCATCCTTCCCCAATTCACCTAATTCCTTGTCTCCCACACAACGCATAGCCTTTGACCTTGTCATGTCCCATTTCAGAAACACTACATTTGCTCAACTACTAAAACTGGTGATTCAAGGTACCGCAGGCATCAGAAAATCTTACCTCATATCTTGCCTAAAATTTGTACTTCAAACTGCATCTGAACAAAATCCCTCCCCACTTCTTGTCCTTGCTCCAACTGGTGTTGCTTCTTTTAACATACATGCATCAACAATACATTCTACTCTTTGAATACCCATTGGTGAAATGCAGCCTCTTGAACGCCAATCCCTTTCAAAATTTCAAGAAGAACTTCGTCGCATATTCGCTATATTCTCATAGATGAAATGAGATTTATTGGCCCAAAAATGTTAACTCAAATTAATGCACGCTTACGTCAAGCTTTCCACTCTAAAAGTACAAGCCCATTTGGTGGTTGCTCCATAATTCTTCTTGGTGACTTCAGACAATTGCCTCCTGTAAAAGACATTCCCATGTATGTAGGCTCATCCATTGGGACTGGTCTTTGGCATACATTTGATACTTTTATCACGCTGGAAATAATTTTCCAACAAGAAGGAAATAGTCCTTCTCAAACAGCCTTTCGACAACTCTTGCTAAACCTTTGAAATGCAACCCCAACTGTTGAAGACTGGGCAATCCTAATGAAAAGAACAACCTCATGCCTTTCACATGTCTAAAATTCTTCATTTGAACAATCTATCCACTTGTATCCCGCAAATAGCTCTGTTGCACTGCACAACAAACACATGCTGAAATAACTTAATATGCCAATTGCACATTGCTTTGCAGAACACAGGAACAAAAATTCCCATCAATTTATTGATGACGAACAATTGGCATCAAAGGTCATTCTTGTTGTTGGTCAACAGGTCATGTTAATTCCTAATTTATGGGTCCAAGCAGGACTTGTTAACGGTTCACTTGGAAAAGTCACCGATATTGTCTACAAGACAAATGAGCAACCTCCTACCTTGCCATCATTTGTTGTTGTCGAATTCCTCCATTACAAAGGACCCTTATGGGATGCTTCTAATCCTACTTATGTTCCAATATTTGCAATAACAAGGGGATCCCATAGACAACTACCATTTCGTATGGCATGGGGTTTAACAATTCATAAAGCCCAAGGTATGACCCTACAAAATGTAACAATAGATATTTGAAAGATTGATAGAAAAGGGCTTACATTCACTGAAATATCAAGAGTTACATCTCTTTCAGGCCTACGTATTTTTCCACCTTTCTATTTTTCCAAATACTCTCGAATGCAAGGCAATCGATATGTCCAACGTAGGAAACAAGAGGAAAGCTTACTTGCTTCAAAGTCTTTAAAACCAAATTGTAGTTGAAGCTTCTCATTGTCTGCTGTATAAATGTACTGTTTTTCTTTGGTCACTTGTTTATGTAAAATATTTACTTTTGTTTCAATAAACATCCAAGAAAATTTGATATATTTGGATTCTAGACTAAACTGTCTCAGCAAACTCAAATATTAACTGTGAGAGTTTTTAAGTAGCCCAGTTATAATATATAATTGATAGCTAAGAAATAATTACTCAATGCACATTTGATATCTCAAATTTGTAATGCAAATTCAATACATAAATCACCACATTGAATACATCCGCAACCTATAATCAATATACCACAAATTCAAAATTTCTGAAATAAATTTAATAAAAAAACCATAAATTATTACATAACTAATAGTGTTATCTTATTCAATTTCAAAGCATTACAATGTTGCTCTTCAATACCGGTCGATGCAAAACTATTCTTTAGGGTTTCAATGATCAAATCCCCAATTAACTAAATCCATATCCAGCATTAAACCAGGTTTCGATAATTGAAAAAGATAAAGGTAAAAGTGATTTATTTTCTTAACACATAACTATTCAAGCTAGCATCAGTCTCTACAACCACCTTGAAATAAATTTCAAAGCAAATATTGTATAAGGTTTATGAACAACCTTAGTAATATTCAATACATCCAAGAAGTAATACTAATTAAAGATGGAAACATAATAAATGACATAATTTAAACAAAAACATTCATTCACACTATATGAAATAGAAGAAAACAAATTTATATATACCAAGTAACATCGGTTTAACATACAGGTAATAATCACCAAGCCAATATAAATATAAGAATAACTATAATTTGCTAACAAACATTTTACAAACAACCACAAAACAAAGCACAAATAATTGTAATTTCATTAACATGTAGAACATTTGCACACTCTTATGCTTAGTGTCCAAACAACTAATTTTTTATACTTGCCAAATTTTTCCCTTTATATAACATTACAAAGTATTACAACAAAAAATATTCCCCACATGTAGGGTTCCAAGATCAAATAGTTTCATTTTGACCAAGGACGGAACGCCACTTGGCATCTAACTCCATCAATAAATCAATGTCCTGGGATTTAGCCTGTTCAAAATGAATTTGTGCCCTCAAAACCTCAGACGCAGTCTCCCTCTTCTTCACCGTTTTCCATTTACCAACATAAACCTCTATCTTAACTATTGCAAAATAAGGTCTCTCAATCCAACTCGAAATATGTTCCAGCTTAATCTGAGTCAAACCATCAATTATCTTCTTGGAAACAACAAATGATTGTTTAACTTCATCTAATTTTATCTTGGGCGTAGATGCTTCTTCAATCGCTTCTAGCATAGGAAACCCTGAAAAATCAAATAAAACATTTGACGCTTTCTACCTACGCTTGCATGCTTCCTGACCATGTTCAATGATGCTTCGTACTGCATTGCAAAGGCTTCCCCAAGTTTCAAAAATCACTTGAACCTTTTTAACCTGAACTTTATCCATTATTGGAATATCCTTTGCTTTGTCTCTCATATGTATTTTCCAACCACTCACATTTTCCAATGCCTTCATTGCCACATTTTTCTGAGTATCATGATCCTCAAGAACATGTGACTATTCTTCAAATGTTTTGTACAATTCTTGTATTTCACACAATGCTCTAAATAGGCTAGTCATGCATTGATGATGATGTTCATTTACCCTAATTGCCAACTGTTTAAATTCCTCAACTGTTAGTGTTGAAGATGATGAGGCAGCTAAAGATATCTATAATTGTTTCAGTTGATTCTCTAGGGTATAATTCTGATCAACTTGTTGCTTGTTGACAAGATGTACTTTCTCAAGCTGCTGCTTCAGACTGTCAATTTTTTTTTCCCATTGTGTCTCTTTATCTTGACGCTCTTATTTAAGAAACTTAATATCCTTAAGGTGACATACCTCAGATGCATCCAAATCCTTTCTTAATTTCTGTAGTTCCTCTTCCATGGTGAAGAGATCTTTACTCAACTGCAACATTGTGTTATAGCACCTACAAAAGCTCCAATAGCAGCTGCGGTATGTACTGCTCCTTGCTTTTCATTAGGAACATCAGTTTTCCAGACAACTTTATCAAGGGCAGGGACATGTTTCAGGATACCTTATCTTGTCCTCTTCATACCTTTCTTCAAAATGGCCTTCTGCTTCTTGCTCCAACAATAATTCCCTAGGCTAACAACCGCATCTTCTCCAAAATCTGCTATCTCTTCTATAAATGAAACAACTTCTTTTTCGGGTGAGCTTGTTGACTGAGGTTGTGATTGTAACACCGGAATTTCTACATTAAGTTCTGATTGTGACACCAGAATTTCCACATTAAGAGGAGAAATGTCCAAGGCCGAAGCAGAGAATATAGATATAAGGGAACTAGAGGAAGGAGGAAGATAACTCTTAGTTTCAGTAGAAGGGATAGTAGCTACAGAGGCATTTTCCACTTGGGAAAAAGGAATATGAAAAGATGTGGTGGGAGGCTCAGATGTATGAGGAGTCAATAAAACACATGGAGAACGATGGACAATATCTTTAGCCAATTCTGCTGATACTAATGGGTCTTCACAAGTTTCATCAACAATAGGCTTTAAATCTACATGGGAAAAAGAGGAGTTAGAAAATAAAGGATAAAAAACATCTCCTGAAAATTATGAAAGAGACACAGATGATGTCATCGAGGTAACAATATTGACAGGACAAGTGGGGTTTTCAGTCTCCTCCTGTAGATCACTATCAAGATCATGGATCTCAATCTTATGCTCAAATTTAGAGTCAACATGTCGAATGAGAGTAGGTTCGAGAGGTAGCTTCTCTTGAAGGATAGGTGAACCTATCAGAAATCCCTATTGATCCATGGCTACCTGCTGAGGTATTTTCTCTGTTTCAACCACAAGAAGTTGAGTTTTCTTCTTCTCTGGCTCAATCTTACGCTCAGATTGAGATTCAACCTGTCGAATGAAAGAATCTTGGAGAGGCATTTTCTCTTGAAGGATAGGTGCACCTATCTCCAATCCCTGTTGATCCATGGCTACCTGCTGAGGTATTTTCTTTGTTTGAATAACTACAAGCTGATTTTTCTTCTTCTCTGGCTCAGCTTCAGCCTCCTCACCATATGTCTGAAGTTGAGAATTGACCTTCGCTAGACCTAGTTTAAATGCTTTCCCTCTTTCAAGAACTTCCATATCTTGCGAAGAATGACCACTGCCATAAGTTTCTATCATACCTTTGCCTTTCTCTTTCAAGTGCAATGCTGAGGAAGAAGCTGCTATTCCTTGTTGTATTTCTTCTCTTTCCATGTTTTCCCTTTCAACCTTATCCTCTGCTTCAAATTCCAATCTTCTTTGACAAAGGGTGATTTCCTTAATTTCTTTCTGACATTTGAAAACAAGATATTTTACCTCTGGATCAGTGATCTCATCCATTTCTTGTCGAAAATCAACAAATCCCTTGTACATGGAATCATCTGGCAAATATCCATGTTTATAATTCAACTTAGCCTTTTCTTGAGCAAAAAGGCTAACGAGAAAACAGATAGGATCATGCATCCTTTTGGCAGCTTCTCCCAGCTTCATAATTGTATTCTCCTTTCCAAGCACAGTTGCATGAGTAGAATTCTATATAACCAAAAAATCTAAGTGCAAGGAAACTTAGGCCAACACCTCCTCTTATTCTTAGCCAATTTTGCATAAGCGCTATCAATAACCATTTGAAAAGCACATTCCTGTAACACCATTCGGTCTGGAACAAATCTCGGCAACAAATTTACAATTTTTCTTCCCCAAATTCTGAAATAAGAGAAACATTCCCCCACGTACCAATCTCCATATTCAACAATTAAATCCTTGGCTTTTTCTGAAAATGCTAGAGCATCGTCTTTGAAAATCATATGATACATGGACCCTAAGAAAAGGTCGCAAATTTCATATATACGATGAACAAAATTATCCTCCCATAGGTTAGAACAATAAATATGAATAGGTGGATAACTCTTCTGCTAATTCCAACCCAGATTAGGAAATTTTGAGGTCGTACAAAAAACGTCAATGACATACGCCGACATATAAAATTGCGGTTTTTTTCCTTTCAGGTATTTTTCAATTTGATGCTACAAATTAAGAGATAATACTTGATCCCAATTGAACAACTCACCTATAAGAATAATGTGCTGGGTTGCTAGAGCCCACTCTGATTTGAAATATGTGCAATTTTCCTCACCATATAATCAACAGAACATAGCGACCAGTAGTTAAAATGGTTCCCTAAACCATGAAATAGGGTAGGTAATTCCTGGTTGTGCAGGAAACAAATTAGGGTTTACCATCCATGATTTTACCACATGTTCGTAATTGAAAAGATACAGCTTCATCAAGGAACTTACAGCTCAGTAAATGTTTTGGGGAACTGAGACCGTAAGCCTTAGCAAAAATTTCAGGTCTGAACGAGGCCAAATAAACGTCAATGTAATCATTGAAAGCTCACTCTTCAGGCTTAGCGTGGTCAAGTACCCATTTCATTGCGTCTGTGTAGGGCATAAATGCTGGTTTGGCGGCAATTAGTTGGAGCTATGAACTCTTAATACTTATGTAAGCCAGTTGATCCTCGGGAATAGCCGGGAAATCATCATTATCAAAAATTGAATAAATTCTCAACCAGTTTAAATACACGTTTTCAGAAATTCGCCCACTAGTGTCTGTAAAAATTTCGGCATTTGGATGCTTCGACCTTTGTTCTTGGAGAGACGTTTTTGACCTTCTCTTTCTGGGCATTAAAGAAGCCATTTATGCTGGAAATACCGCAAATCTGGTCCAAACTTACTAAACTATACAACCAATGACAAATGTAAGGTGCAGCAAAAATAAAACATAGTTAAAATCAAAAGGCATAGTAAAATCATAGATAAAACAAATAGTAAAAACCTAAAAAATTGAAACACACTATATAGCCAAAACCTCAACGGCAAAACAAATATAGACCGTGGATCTAGGGAAAAACAAACGGATGAGATCAGGGAGGGAAAGAAAAACTGAACATATAATCTTTTATTAACAAAAACTGTAAATTGCGAAAGCGGAAAGGTAAAATGATAATAAATTTATCAATTTACTGTTCTGCATTCCTCTTTACGGAAACTATACCTTGGGGAAAGGAATGTGGAACATTGTCGTCAAACTTCCGCTTTGCGAATTATGGAAGTCCACTTTAAACGAACAGTTTCAAATTTCCCCAAGCTAGAATTTTAAGGAATCTGGAAAGGTAACTGTGACAACGTTGCCTAGTAAAAACGCAAAAAAAATTAACTGGCGACGTTGCATGTTTTGAATGCCTTTGGTTGCGGGAAACTATTTTTTTTCAAAGAATTATGTCCATCCCGCATCCCTCATCCCACATCCCGCAACCCGCAACGCGCAACGCGGATTCCATGATCTTGAAGAATGCAAATTACAGATTTACATAAAGAAATTCTTGAGCTTTGCTACCTTGGAAAGCGGAAAGCAGAAACGTAATTTGATAATCCATTTATCAATTTACCTTTCCGCTTTCGCAAATCCAGAAATCCTAATACGTATATATACCAAATATCAAATAGAAAAATCCAAAGAATATATGCCCGAGGTAGAGTTTCCGCTTTGCGCACTTTCCTCTTTCTGGATTGGAAAGCGGAAAGCGGAAAGGAAAATTCATAAATTGATTATCAATTTATCAATTTACCTTTACCCCTTCCGCTTTTTGCTTTCCGCTTTCTGCTTTTCGTATTGCAAATGCGAATGCAGAAAGATAAATTGATTATCAGTTTATCTTTCTACTTTCCTCTTTCGGCATTGGAAAGCAGAATGGGGAAAGGTAAATTGAAAAATTGATTATCAATTTACCTTTCCGCTTTCCGCTTTCCGCATTGCACTTTTCTGATTTCCATTCCAGGTTTCGAAAGTAGCCTCCTCGACTTCCAACAATTGACGATGTTTTGTGTTTTGAATGCCTTTGGTCGATTGCACATCCCGCAATGTGCAATGCGGATTGCGTGATCTTGAAGATTGCAGATTGCATATTGCAGATTTACATAAAGAACTTCTTCAGATTTGCTACCTCGAAAAGCAAAAAGCGGAAAGGTAAACTGATAATGGATTTATCAATTTACCTTTCCTCTTTCACAAATCCAGAAATCCTAATACGTATATATACCAAATATCAAATACCAAAATCCAAAGAATATATGTCCGAGGTAGAGTTTCCGTATTCCAAAAAGGTAAACTGATAATTGATAAATTGATTATCACTTTACCTTTCCCCTTTCTTCTTTTCAATGCGGAAACCAGAAAGAGCGCAAAGCGAAATGAGGAAAGGTAATTTGATAAATTGATTAGTTTATCTTTCCACTTTCCTCTTTTGGCATTATAATAAGTAAAAATATAATAAGACTAAGAATATAAAAATTATAGGAAAAATGTAAAATATTAAAATCATATTAATAAGAGAAGTACAAAAATATTATTATTTTAATATATGTGAGAAAGTTAGGTAAATAGTTATAAGTAATGAAAATAAGAAAATGGTTACATAAAAAATATTTTACTAATTAAATAATAATTCCTTTGTTAAACAGGGTTCAATGGTCTTTGGAAATATATATATATATATATATANTTTTTTTCCCTTATATTGCAGTGTTAAAATCGGTTAACAATAATTTGAAATTAAAAAAAATGACTTAGTAAAAGAGTAATTTAAAATAAGATAATAATTATAATTTGATTTTAATAGTGAAATAAATTATTTGATATAACTTAAGTAATCTTAATTAGATAGCATTATTTAGAGTTATGTATTGAATGTTAAGATGGATTGAAATGATGTATTACTTTGGTGTATTTTTAAAGAGATTCTTAGGGATAAGAAAAGGTAAAGTTCACATTTTTATTCTCCAGAGGAGGTATTTAAAGAAAAGTGAAATGAAAGTTAAAATTATAAAAATAATATAAAATATAAAATCATATTAATAAAATGAAAGATATAAAAATATTATTATTTTAATATATGTGAGAGAATTAAGTAAATAGTTATAAATAATGAAAATAAGAAATCATAGAAAATATTTTAATAATTAAATAATATTTTTTATCTTTGAAAAAAAGAGTGTAAAGTTCAATTTTTTTGTTTTTGTTTTAGTTAAATATTTAAATAATTATTCTTCATGTTAGAAAGGGTTTAATGGTCTTTAGAAAACAAGTGCAAGTTTCAAATCTTTTTTTCTTTATATTGTCCTATTAAAATTAATTTACAACAATTTGGAACTAGAAGAAAAATGACTTAGTAAAAGTGTAATTTAAAATAAGATAAACCATTATAACTTAATTTAAGTGGTAAATAAATTATTTGATGTAACCAAAATATTAATTTTAGTGGTGAAATAAATTATTTGATGTAACTCAAGTATTAAGTGTCATAAAGGACAATTAATAATATATATATAATTAATAGGAGTGTATAAAAATGAATATCAAAGTGTTGATACTATGAGAAAAATGAACCAAAGATAATAAGACTTGTCTTGAAAATATCAGTCCATGATCCCAATTTTTTGAAACATTCCCCAAAAGACTAGATCTAAGTTCTATCCATAACATTCTTACAAAAAATAACATTCCCTTTTGTTAAATTTCATTGTCTTATAAATTGACAACTAAACAAACTGAAGCATACATACCCATTTACAACGACTTAAATTTTACTGTCATTCGACATAATCTAATCTTTGCAGAAAATCATAATTATCCTAGGATTAGTAAGCTTGAAAGGAACCTTCAAAGCAATCTATGGTCCTTGTATTCTTCAAAGAAAATGACACCTTCACCTTTACCAATATCCTTTTTGGATAAATGGTTCACCCTTGAGTTAAATTATCTGAAGATGTGATAGAAAGACAAGATATGAAAAATATTTTGTAACTCCCTTACCATGTACATCCAAAAGAGTCCAAAGAGACCACTTGAAGACGAGATTTCCTTGCATCCCAATCCAAGATAGCCATGGAATCATCGATTACCTGCAAAGAAAGGGTATTTCTTGAAGATGCAACAACCAACAACCCCCAAAGACTCATAATCTCAACTTGAGTACTTATACTAGCACCACAATCCATCCAAGCTTGAAGATAATGATCATCCTTGAACCTTAGAACCATACTAGCACCGCAAAGACCCGACTCATAAGCCCCATCAAAGGAACATTGATAATAGGATTGTATTTCTTTTTCCTTCCCCTTTGGTGCTCATAATGAACATCAATGATATTCAAACTAAGTTTCAAACTATCCTTCTGCCCATTGTTAAAAATGACATTGTTCTTGAGCCTCCAAATTCTCAAAATAACAAAGAGGCAAAATTTCAAAAATTCTCAATAGTTGAAACCCATATATGAAGATAATATCAAAGGAAAATGAATCCCAAATATTAAACAACTTTAATAAAAGAAGAACCCCCTCTCAAACCTATTTTGAAAATGGACAAAGTATGAGCAAATGGTCAATGGATTCTTGTTCATAGTTTCATAAGGGAAAGAACATGGCCCTATGAAACCTCTCTTTCTCAAATTATCCCATGTCAATATTTTCTCCTCTAATACCAACCAACAAAACAACTTGACTTTTAGCGTAGCAACCCATTTACATAGTGTTGAAAACCACCATTTCGATTCCAAGACACCCGAAAGCTTGAATATTTTCCAAGTCTGACCAAAACTGACCAAAAGCACCTAGCTTAGATTGAAGGGATCTAAAGGTAGAGTTCATGGTGTAAGGGAAAATATTCAACCTTGACTTACAAACAAATAGCAACAAACAAACTATATTTTTTGGATTTTTTAATTAATTGAAACAATTATAAGTACTTGTACCTTTATAAATGGGCCATTGCAGCCATTTGAGGAGTTGGTCCAATGGCTTCCATGATCTAATTCTCTGATATTCTCCAACAAGGGTTGTTAACGGGAATGGAATCAAGAGTTGCATGGAGTAAACTCAACATGCAACATGATGTGGAAATATGTGGCTAAAAGGTGAGAAGGGTGACAAAAGTGTGAATAAAAGTAAAAGGTCGACCAAAAGTAAAAAGTGTTTTTGGGGAGACCTTCACAATGTATTTATAGGGTGATCCAAGATTTGTTGCCCATGGTATTGGTCCATGGTTTTTTGACCCATTATCATTTTAGGGTTTTTTGGTCCCTTTTTGAGAGAATGGGGTTTTGTTGCAGTAATTACACATCTTCCCTGTATTTATGAGGGAATGGATAATGAAGATTTGGACCAATTTAAAGGGAATTCAATTATGAAGGTCAAAATGGAGGGAATAATGATAATATTATGATGTGTAATTATGGTGTTGACCATAGAGAACTATGTGGACAATTTTTTGTGTTAACAGATTGCCTCCTGATGTGTGAGGGCATGAGTTCATCATATGGCCAAAAAACATCATAGGACCAAGGGAGGAATGGTGACAATGCTGGTGTTACACCCAAAAAACTGTCCTAATGATAAAATCCCCTGGAGTCCCCAGCCAAACTATCTTTTTGGGGCCTTATTGCTCAATCATAGGCAGTCTGACTCACCTTGTGTCATGGAACAGAGCGTTAAATAGGCCTGGTGCCTTTTGTTTATTGACAAGGTGCACCAGTGGCACCTGTTACATGACCACAAGAAGCGTCAACTCTCCTAGAACTCTTGCAGAGAGCGTCAACAGTCCCAAAAAGGAAAAAATAGAGAATATTTGAGAAGATTCTAGGCGAAAGCTATCGTGGAGGATGATCCTAACTACTTGGGAAATATAGCACTTGACCTCCTAGCCCTTAGGGATTATTCCCTACCTTCCTCCCAAAATATCTCAACCCATTTGGGCTTCCTTTGGCCTATAAAAGCAAGCTACATGGACCATGTGAAGGGGAGACCAAGCCTTAGTATCTTTATGTTGTTGGATTCAAGTATGGTATAGGAGGCAAAGAGAGAGTGGTTGTGAGTGAGATATTGCTTAGTTTGTAGTGTATGTGTGAGTGAGTCAAAAGGGATTGTAAAAGCAAAGCTTCGACATCAAGGCTTTGGTTGTATCTTTCTTTTCCCATTTCTTAATTCAAAAATGTTTCCCTTTCCCATAAATTATTCATGTTGATATTGATTGTTTATTATTAGTTTCCTTGATCATTAGTATATATCACTGAATTGTCTTGTTTCTCTCATAATTTATCTTGTTTTTTGTATTCTTTGAAGATACAATCTATCGCATAAGGATCTACAAAACAAGGACGGCCTTCCAAACTCAAGGTAAGGAGAGCTTGACATTCAAGTAGCTCATTCATCTAGGGAGAGGATACATCATTGTGTCCTTTTGTTATAGATTCGCACCATGCAAGCTAGGGATACAAACTGTGTCCGCATTGATTGAAATATTCCTGGTACCAACTGGATAAACCAAAGAGAACCACAGAGAGTTGGAGTCTCCTCATTTGAACTATAGTGGATTTTGGTTTGTATTGCTTCTCAAAATGGAAGAGGTACATATAATTTCAGACATATATATGGACGATTTGGGCATACTCATGCTCGTATCAATGTCTCAATATAAAAATGGGGATCAAGGCTCAAAAAAGGGGAGCTGATCAATACATATAACGGATAGTACATAATGGCGGCCCCAATAGGAGGCTGAATACAAATACTGATCTGAAGTACTGGTACATAGAAACAATGGCATTCTTTTGGAATGAAAAATCACAATAACTGATGCTTTATTGAATCTGAGGGTGTACATAACTACATGGACTCAACGATTGAGAGTTGGAATCTATGAGGTATAATAAACAACATCTGATACTATAGATATATGGAAGCATGATACTGAGGGGTTTCCGAACATTGTCTCCAATGCATCCCAGATATCACAAAGGACATGAAACTGTATGGGTACCAAAGAGACTCGCCAATGTGCTAGATTCAAGTGACAACTGGGGTCTTCGACTAAATAATGAAGGAGCCACTACCCTATACAAATATCAATAGTCTAGTAATGTAGCTAAAGTCAAGCACATGAGACACAACCAACACAATAGGAACTAAGCACTCCTTTCAAGTTGTCCAAGGGACTGATCAATGAGGTGGACGAAACCAAGATACATGGACCTTTGGGTCTATCCTCTGGAACAGATGTGTTGACGTCAACATAGGGAGACTTGCAACTACTGAGACAATTAGGTTTCATTGATATAAGCACGAGGGGGACAACCATATATATGGAATAGTAATGGGATTAAGACACTGAATGGGGAACATGGGCAGGGCAGTACGGGGGACTCAAACTTCCTTTTTTCAAATTATAACGACAGGGCTAACCTGGCAGCAGATGAAACTAAATCATCGGGAGGGAATCATAGCTGTAGAACCGAGGATATGACTGTAATGGGAGATCCTTGGGGAAGGCACTAGACAATTAATATCCAAGGGATCCAAGGGATCCAAGGGAGACTCATCGCAGAGTACTCTGAACAAAGGCGACCCAATGGGGGGAACGTTGTCATAATGTGACACTATATGCATTATGGGTGGGCACTAAGAGACACCATTTGTGCCTTCTTCAAAGTTTAAGGAGCTCAAAGAAGGGGTAAAAGTATGCTCAGTATGATATTGTCTCGTGGATTTTTTTCGAGCCCAAGACGGTAAATGCTCAATGGTGTTTTCATTTTTAGAGAGTCTGAAAACATGAATGTAATATCTTGATTTTGACCCTATTGCATTAAAATTGTACATGATGTAAATATCATTATTAAATCATGGTGAGGAGCTCAAGACCAAGTCCCCACCATCGATTTAGCATTTTATGTATCGGCAATTAAAAACGATACCTATGGTTCTCGTGCTAGCCAAGCAGAATATAAATTGAGACATCATGTAAATATGCAATTTAATAAAATACCCACAATGAGCAATGCAATGCAATGAGAGACGGGGGCATGATTTCACAAGGAATAGGGAGGGAAATTATTCAAACCCTTGATCCAATAGTGTTAAGACAAATGTCAATGAGAGAACCCATAAACTCTCAGCTACCAATTTTGACTATTGCACCCAATCATTTAATTTTTCCTGAAGTTGGTTGAGGCAGTTAATGCATTAGGAATGGAGAGGTATGGCAGTCAATTTCGTATTAGGGAAAGCCATGAATTTTGGGAAAAGGTATTTTTACTTGTGGGGCAAGAAAACACCCAGAAGTGTGTGCCTAATCCATTCCTCACCCATGTGTTTCATTTCCTCACGCAACTTGAGCTATATGGGGCATTTTTCCCTAACTTTTTCTTGCATTTCCTTCATTTTTCGATGGCTAAGAAATCTATTTTTGGTGTTACACAGTGGATGGGGAGAGAGATTCAGGATTTGGGGGTTTATAGAGGTCATTTTTTTCCCTGAAGGCCCATAAATTTTTTCTGAAATTGAATGTGTTCTCCCAAGGTTGATTTCTCCTTCTATGATTTCGTTTTTGGTTGCCAAAACATTTTCCTTCATGCCCAACACTTGTGTTTTACTATTATGTGCATCCTTGTTTTGCTCTGAACTGTAAGTAAGAATTTCAGAGTGGAAGAGGACCTGAATTGGCTTGATAAACCTAGTGAAGAGAGGAACCTCAAAAAATATCGAGAGGGGCTGGCTACTCTTCTATGCACACCTTGGAGAACACTGGAAGGGAAGGTATGGCCTGAGGGACTGTGTAGCAGTGAAGGGAATACTTCCTTGTGTCGGTTGTGTAGATATTATGGAGGAAAAGCTAGATAAATATGGTAGAGGTGTCCATAGCTCTGTGGTTGATCTCACTAGCTTAGTAATTCTTCCTTTCCACTGCCTTAGCAGCCTGATAAATCCAATTGTGGATTGGCTTGGCTGAACCTTGGTGTGTATTTGTCTATGTGTGAGCTTGTTGTTCCATTTTCCTTGTGGAAATCATGCCCAGCTCGGGGGTGGCAGTTGTGTTGAGAGATTGATGAACACAACTGTCATATGGTTGGGTGGAACGTTGCAGCGACATAGCTAGTTGCTCGGGGCAGCTCATTTTCAAAATAAGTTCTCTCTTGTATTAATTATGTAATGTATTGTTTTTAAGAATTACTATGAATGTATTGAATTCTTTACTTTCACTGTATTTTTCTACTTTATGCATCTACATATGTTCTTTACTTTCAATGCATTTTGCTTATGTTCATGGGGCTAGATGCCCAGTTAGATAGCGTTCGTCGCGTCCTCTCTGATGAGAGTGGAGGGGACGTGACAATGAAGAAGAATCCAATAGGTCTCTTTTTATCCTAAGCCTAAAAAATTATAAAAGTGTACAAAGGAGAACTCTCCTTGCCGAAATGGGCAAAGAGACTTATTTTTCATAGGTAGTCCAACCAAGCCGAAAAAGGATAAACTTATCCTGATTTATCGATCATTCAAATACTTTTACGAGCATGAATGGAACCAAGTTTGCTCAATGATTTTTTCTTTATGAAAGGGATGGAAAAGAGCTTAAATACAACCCATAAGTGAGTTTGTTCATAGAGTACGGTCCCAATGTCCAAAAAAGCATAAAATGATACAAATGGAAACGTTCCTAGATGGAAGGTCACTAGGGTGGTCCTTTTATTTAATTGGTCTACATAGTCCCGAAAAGGGAATAAATGATACCACATAAATACCCTTTCAAATACTTTAACGAGCGTCAAAGGAAGCAAGCTTGCTCAACAATCTTTTCATTCTTTAAGGAGTCAGAAAAGAGCTTAACAGAAACTCTGGAATGGCCAGTCAAGCAATGAGGAAGTGTTCAATGTCCCAAAAGAGGTAATTTTGATCATGGATGACGGGGAGAAGAAATAACAGTGGAACACTCATGGGGCCTCCTTTCAGGTGGGTGAATGGTGATAAAATAATGCAAATTTTGCAGTGTGGATGGAGCGAAGTTCTCATGAACATGCTAATACAAAAGGGGTTTGACTTTCCTAGTGTCACATAAATCGAGGTAAGTCTGAAAAATGGCCTAAAAAAATATAGGGAGAGCATGAGACGTAAGTCCCACGGGTGGATAGAGCACAAAAAAATTTGAACCCATCAGTGTGAACGACATGAAAAAATGACACCAGATCACTGTGTGGCACACATAATAAGAAGTTGGCCAAATAGATGCCTATAAACAAGGGGGGATCACACAAGCCTCGTATGAGGCGGTGTGGAGAGGCTATTGGAGGGAGTCACTGACGATGGGTGGTAGTATCTGGACATTGACTTGATCGTCGCATGTTACCGATCACTCTGATGAGGAGGGCCACAGTGGTTGATGAGTATGTCACAGTTTCGACATGGGGAGATGTGTCAATGAGGAGGAGAGCTTAGATGATGAGGATTATACTGAGGAGGAGACTTAGTCAGAGGATGCAGACTCAGATTAGAATCATGTGGTGCTTCTCCCCAATGCATTTGAGCATGGGGAATTTTTGTATTAGCGGATGAGAAATACTGTGGGGCTTCTCTTTTAGTACTTGTTTGGAGAGGCCAAATTGATTATTATATGGATACACATTTTTGTAATTTTATGTGTTTTATGAATCTCTTGTTATCATGATGAATATGCCTATATAATGTATATGGAATATGTATGCATGATGTAGTTTATTTCCTATATGTGATGATTGATGTGCCACTCTAGAACATCATTAGCCATTTGATCTGCTACACTATTGAGAATTCTTGGAACATGCGTGAATGAAATGGATTCGAAATGTCTAACTAATTGTCTATCACGCAGGAACTTTCTTAAGAGGTAGGGATCGCGTACCCAGTAGTAGTTTTTCAACTAGGTGACAAGCAGCTGAGAGTCTAGGAAGACATCAAGGAATGAATACTCAAGTGAAGGGTGACAGTCTCAATGTCATACTCATCCTAGTTGTTGGTAGCAATGCCAACACACATTCTGTCGATATGGATCAACTCATGTGATGGCGAATAAATGATCCACACAGCCGAGGTGAGATTAGGAGACCATGTACTTGTGCCATCAACGAAACCAACATAGGATGGCAAGTTAGGATCCATATGGAACAACCAAGGAAACAAACTATGAGACTTGTGGTAAAAATGGTGCAAAACAAGAAAGAAAAACTATGATACAAGGGTATTTAGGTTGGTCGACTTAGGCATAAAATCTCTTGAGGTAGAGCCCATTTCAGGGATTCTTCAAGAGGCGACCTTCAGAGTCAATGAGGAGGTATGCCCCCTTGTCGAGACAAATATGGATGACATAAGGGACTTACCACATGGATTTGAACATCCATTTTCCAGTCTTATCATGGGCTTGATCGTAGATGAGGACAAGGCCCCCCTCGTTAAAGGTTCATGGGTGGATGTGGGATTCATAATAGGACGTCGATCGATTCTTAGTCGCTTCAATCATTTGGATAGAAGCACAATGGTACTCATTTATTTGTTCAAGCATAAGTAGGAGTTTTTCCAATGGTGAAGTATCAAGTAGAAGCTCAATGAAAAGGTGAAGTGATGGAATTTGACATTCAATGGGAAGAATCGACTCCACACCATGTACTAAATGGAATGGGTAAAATCAGTGGTTGTTTTGTATTTGATATTCTTTGCAGACCTAGATTTGCTTGTAACCCGAAAAACCATTTATGAAGGAAAACACTTCATGGCTGGAACATGCATCTATGATCTGGTCGACAAATAGAGTGGGCAAGTTGTCTTTAGGATAAGCCAAATTGAAATCACAGAAGTCAATAAACATGCGAATGGTTCCTTGTTTTTTATTAACGGGAATAGGAAAGAAAATCCAAGTGGTATACACGATGGGATATATAAATCCTACTTGTGCAGTTTTTCGATCTCAACTTTGATGGTAGGGGCCTTTGACGGGTGGATGGGTCGTTGCTTCTGGCAAATGGGGAAACATCGGGCCATGTGTCGCTGCGATGTTCAACGATAGACAAATTAAACCATGGAATTTCAGTGTAGGACCAAGCAAAAACATCATGAAACTCTAAATGTATTGTAGTCGGTGACTTCCTCAGGGGAGAATGAAGCACTAATCATGATATTCTCAACTATCCTAGATTTCATTGAGATGTCGACTTGGATGGTTGGCGAGATATTATCCATATTACCTTCCTTAAAGGCTTCGAGAGTCGGGATTTAGTTTTTGAACCAGTTGACACTTCCATGAATAAAATATTTCAATTCGACAGAGAACTGATTCGACAATGAGGAAGGTTCATCGGGGATGAAAAATGAGCAATGGTGCAGGTCATCCTAAGGAAACTCAAGAGTTGTGAGAGATTCAAGGATCTCTTTGTCGTTACGAAAGTGGCACCTAGATAAATCAGAGGGATCTTCCGCGGTTGATGAAGGTGAAGGAAGAATAGAAGTGGAGATCATAAAGATGGTGTTGGTGGTATCCAAGAAAGAACCCAAAGGGTGGATTTCTTCGAGGACAATGAATTTAGACTCAAGGGAGTGCTCGCGGAAAATAGTGAGAAGGCACCAATACCTGGGAATGTTTGGGAAATGATGGGAATAATTACCATAGCTGCCACAAACTACAGGCGGGTGGTTCATACATAACGATTTGTTGTTAACCATAGGGATGTTTGGTACATTAACAACCAGATTTTCCTCAGTCTTGACTATTGTACGCATGTGGGTGCGAAGAAACGACAAATTGAGACAATTTTGAGTAGTGTGGCTGAGGACATTGCATAAGGAACAAGTAGGAGGTGGACATGTTTCTTTGGGGGATTTTGGTGCCTTTCCCCCAGTCTTCGTAGGAGGAGGGGGTGCAGGAGTGGATGCCAAGGAGTAGCTGGTTGTGTACCAAGAGGTGGATGTGACATTGTCTTAATTGGTTGGATTGGTATCAACATGATTTGTTGTATCGGGGTGGGGTTGAGTGGATCGAGGTACCACACTGAAACACCCAAATTTAATCACGGAAGGTTAATAGTATCCATGAATGGTTTACTCCCGATTCCATAGGGTGGAAAGAGAAACAAGATGGTGTGTATGGGAAATGAACCCCAATAATTCCCCATAGAAATACTGGGGGTGAGTGCGGTCTGCGGCTAAGGATGCGGTGAGGTTGGAAGTTGAAAGTACATGATGGTGCACAAATTCAATATTTCATCCATAGAGGGAGGAGGTGATAGAAACAAAAAGGTGTCAGTCAAAGGGGCGTCGATAAACATGCCTGGACCAACGACAGACATGTAGGGGATGGATGCGTTATCAATGGTTATGGTGCTGGTTATGCACAAGATGTTTTGGTATATCATGTAAAATACAAATTAATAAAAATACCACAACTAGTTGTAATGAACATAAATAAGATAATCATTAAATCATTAAATAATTAATAGTTAGGTTAATTGAGTTATTATTAAAGGAGGCGTCTCCTCAACATCAAGTGTCCAAGCCATATTTAAGGCCAAGACATCATTGTAATCTTATCATCTAATAAATTATTATTATTTTACTATCAAACATGAAAGTCGGATTCAACTAATAAGAGCCCCACTGGATATGGTTGCTCCAAGTGGTATTAGAGCGGTTTTGCCTCCTCTGGTGAGATTGGATTTGGCTCCTCCCACATTTGAGCTCAGTTTAGGCTCATCTCAACCACGCATCACATTCTTCCACTGCTCCATTTCACTGCCTATCACTCCTCACATCATTTCTCCTTCCACGCCTGTCATCACACGCAGCCACCCTCCACACCCACACTCGCTCCTCGTCCATCTGACTCCACTCGTAGCATGCTTCTCCTCACCACCCACACCACCACCTGCACACTCCCCATCCGCACCCTCCACCCACGCACTCACTCTCCATCCTTCATGCCACTCCTCTCCCATTTTACACATTCCCACTCACTCACCTCCACCTACGCACTCCTCTCCGAATCTGCCCCCTTCACTTTCGCTCCATGCCCCAGCCACCTGCATATTATTCCACACCTTGATCCATTGCTCGAACTGCTTCTGGGACCTTCCAAATGAACTCGTGCCCACCCACTGCAAAAACCCATGCGCCTGGTCTTCTCCATACATCCCTGCACTTACCTTCAGCTCGACCCTCCCTTCCTCGGCCCTCCTTTTCCTACCCTCGCACCTTCTGTGTGTTCCACCCCCCATCCACCCTCCTCCATCTCCCCATCTTCTCCCCACGGCATCCACCCTTCTATGTTCCTTTGCACGTCCCTGCCCTCGCCGCCTCCTCACAGCGCCGTCATCTCACCTCCACAACCTGCAAAACAAAAACAACACAAAACAAAAATATTATAATATATTATTATAATATATTAATTCAATATATTATAATATATTTATAATATTTCAATTTTCTTTTATGATATTAAAACAAAATAATAAAATAAATATTTTTATCATATAATAATTAATATAGTTAATTACTATCTTTAAAAATCTCACCTTCCTTAGTAAAAATATTTTTTCATCCCTCACAAGCCAAAATAGTGTCTAAGTACACACCTCCACATACAAGGTCCAAGACCATGGCAGAACTGAAAGATCAAATCGAAAAAATGGAGAAGGACATCATGTCCCTTGTCGCCAACCAAAAAATCTTGAAGGAAGAGATGAAAAATAACAATACACTACTCAAAGACGATCATGTTCTAGTACTAGAAAGAAGGTTGAATGAAAAATTTGACATCTTGAATGAAAAACAAAAAGACTTGGATGAAAAAATGAGTAACATGACTCAAAACATAAACACCTTAACACGGAACTTGAGCACCATGACGTAGAACCATAATGCATTAATCAAGGTGTTACAAAGACTCATACCTAGTCTAGACCAAGTCAACAGTCTAGACATGTTAGATGCCTAATTTCATGTTGCCACACAGGAAACACTCGCAAAGAATCAAGAATATTTGCAAAAAGAAATAAAGGTTAACAATGTGACGCTTAAACAAGAGATAGAAACAAAAATACTCCCAGATATGGAGGCACGATTAAACAACAAAATAGAAGCTATCAGTAAGATAGTAGAGAATAAAAAGGTTAAAAATCACCGCCAACAACAAATCAGTTCAAATATGTCACTTGCATCGTCAAGTAGTTTCAAGCCACCATCAAACCGTAAAGCAAAAGGCAATCAATATCGTCCTTACTAAAGTGTACCCACCTAAGGCAAAAATAGAGTTGTCGAAATACAATGGAAGTGAAGACCAATGTTGCTTGGCTAAACAAGGTGGAAGAATACTTCGACATTTACAATATTCAATCTGAGGAGGAGAAGGTGAAATATGCGTCAATGCATATGGAAGGGTATGCCTATAATTAGTACTTATGGTGGAAGAGAGACAATTTTTCCTACACTCGGAACTTGTTCAAAAATGATTTTTTTTAAAGGTTTCAAGGAATCAAATAAGATGATTTTTTCAGTAAACTTACCATATTACAACAGGTTGGAAGCATTGAGGAATTCACACATCGGTGGGAATCCTTATCGACATGAGTGTTTGGGTTGTCTTACAAGCAAAGACTTGAAACCTATTTAGGAGGTCTTAAACCATACCTCCAAAAAGAGTTAAAGTTACATCACATACCTAACGTAGAAGTAGCAAGACATAAAGCCAAAGCCCTAGAACACAAATCATTTTTTATAACCATTATCGACAAGAAAAAGAGACACAATGTAGGTACTGTGAAGATACTTGGTCACCTGACCATCAATATCACAAACATCAATCATATGCCTATGAAATGGAAAATAGGTCGAAGTCATCTAACATTTACTTTGATAATAGAAAAAAGAAGAAAAACATATGTCGTCAATACGGTGATGACTGGACCCTTGGCCATAAATGTAGGAACAATCAGACAATATAATGTAGAATCATCAATGGAAAGGAAGTGCAAGTCTCTCTACCATAAATCTCATCCGATTCTAATACCATCACCGATTCAAAATGAAGGATGACATTAGGAAATACTCAAGCTTTGAGGATAAAGATCCCTTAAAGGGAGTGGCAATGTAACGAACATAAATAAGATAATAATTAAATAATTAATAGTTAGGTTAATTAAGTTATTATGAAAGGAGGCGTCTCCTCAACATCAAGCGTCCAAGCCATATTTAAGGCCAAGACATCATTGTAATCTTATCATATAACGCATTATTCTTATTTTACTATCAAACATGAAAGTCGAATTCGACTAATAAGAGCCCAATCGGATACGGTTGCTCCACTAGCTATGGAACTGCAAAGTGAAAAGATGGGGGGCATGATTTCACAAGGGAACAGGGTAGGGGAGTTGGTCAAACCTCTAAGCCTATATGGTTAAGCTAGATGTCAATGAGGTATATTTGAACCCTCACCTACCTTTGTCCTCTATCATCAATCATTAATTCCTTCCAAAAATCAGATGAGGTAGTTAATGCTTGGGGTAGTGCAGGGCATGGCAGACTGCGGTCTGTGCAGGCCTGCAACCTAGGGGATCACATCATTTTGCTTCTGCAGGAAGCAAGCACGTGATGCGTTCCAGTCTGTCTGGGAGGATTGCATTTTGGGTTTTTCTCACACTCCTTAGTCATTCATTCGAACTATTTAGATTGTTGTTCACCCCCGTCTTTCATTCACCCTGTTGTTCGAGCTCTCCAGACTTCTCTTGCATGTTGTGCGTTTACCCTGCTGCAGAACCATGGGTTTTGCCTGTGATTGTCCATCTATTTTTCAGCATTCACCATCTTGGTCATTCTTTTCTCCCATGATAGGGAAACCCTTTTTTTTGTTGAGCGATTGAGCGGTGGTGATCACTCGATTTGGTGAAAGAGAGTGGTCTTCTTTGTTTTCCCTAGCATTGGTGTTTCCCTGGAGTAGGAATCCTTTGTTTTACTGAGTCTACAGTGTGTTTCTTGTGTCACAGTGAGGAGCCTATTTGCTAGCTTACAGTGTGGTTGTTGTGTTGTGTACCCTGGTTTTGGATATGATTTGTATGCAAGATTGAGGAGTGGAAGAGAAGAGGAATGGGCTTGTTAACCTAGTGTAGAGAGGGACCTAAGGAAAATATGAGAGTGGTTGGTAAATCCTAACTGCATGCCCTAAAGAGCATTAGAAGGGAGGCATAGCCTCAGGGACTGTTGAGCAGAGAAAGGGATGCTACCTTGTGTTGGGATGCAAGTAGTGTGGATGCTAGGCCAGATAGATATTGTGGAGGTGTCCTTAGCTCTTGAGTGAGCCACTAGATTAGCCATTTTCTTTCCACTGCCTCAACAGCCTATAAACCCAAGGGAAATTGGTTTGGCCTTGGGGCATGTTAACCCAATTGGATCTTGGTTGGCCGAGTATTGGTTTGCATTGGCCTTGGGTGTAATCCTTGGCTAGACAGCTTGTTAACCCAACTGTGAGAGATGTCTTGGGTCCTGTGAACCCATCTGTTGGTTTGGTTGGTCCTTAATGCAAGTGTTGGCTTGGTAAGCCTACATCCTATTAACCCAACTAGGTGTTGGCTTGGTTGGACAGTCTGATAAGTCCAACTATGGGCTGGCTTGATCATGTGTTAAATATATGGTTGTGTGTGAGCCTGTTGTTCCCTAGTTCCTTGTGGAATCATTCCTAGCTCAGGGGTGGCAATGGTGTTGAGAGATTAAAGAACACACTGGCCTATGGTTGGGTGGAATGTTGCAACTACATAGCTAGTTGCAAGAAATCTTCATTCATCAATATAAGTATCTCTGCTATGTTTGTTTATGCCATGTATTGTCTATGAATTGCTACAGTCATGTTGAATGCTTGTTGATGATCAAGTAGAGGTTACTTATGCATGAATGTCCATGTATTTGCTTGCTTATGCTTTGAATGGTTATATATTTCACCTCTATACATGCCTTGTGTTTTATGATGCATTTTCCAAAGGTTAAAAGCCTAGTAAGGATCCAGAAATGCAGTTAAGTAAAGGAAATATGTGTTTTTCGACCTTAGGAATCCACCTGCGGAAGGCGAAAGTTGAAAGTCGGGAGGTGGGAAATGTTAAAGGTAGAAAGTTGGATTTCTGATTCTCAAAGTCGAAACTCGGAAGTCGAAAGGCGGAAGGTGGGAAGCCAGAAGCTGAAAATCGAAAAGGTGACAGGTGAACACCTTGTATTACTGGATTTCTGATTTCTGAGGTTAGAAGTTGGAGGTCAGAAGGTGGAAGGCAGGAAGTCGGAAGACAAAAATCAGAAAGTTGACATGCAAACACCTTGCATTGCTGGATTTCCAATTTTCGAGGTCAAAAGTCAGAAAGGTCAGTTTAGTTTGGAAATGCCCATTCTGGATGTAGAACAGGTAATTGAAGGTCGAAACAATTGGAATATTGGTTCTAAGCTCGAGATGAAGGTTGGAGAATAGGTTAACGTCCATACCTGGTGTTTATCAGAAGAACAAAAGAGGTTCTTGAAGCAAAATTTTTAAATAATATGCATTATGGGGTATGGGGACATGACAAATAGTAAGCGCGTAGGGCAGTGGTTGGGGATCTGTTGAGGCCTAGGAATTTGCAGGCAACAAAAGCAACGGATTCTCCCCAGTCAACGTTCTCAACTAGCCCGTGACTATTTTGTGTAGGGAATTCGTCCGGTTAGTGGTCCGGCTACCGTAGGTCAAGTAACAAAAATAAAAGGTTTTACCGGTCGTGGCCCGATCCACCGTATATATTTTGTAATTTTTGACTTTAAGAATGATATGAAAGTGCCTATCTAATATGCAAATTGATTGAGAATGCAAGGAGTGTTCACAATGTGATGCACAGGTTCTTACCTCTCGTCTTAGACTCTCTCGCATCTAAAATCACACGCAATTAGAAAATACATACTAACTAAGCTATCTCTAGAGAGAAAAATATTAATTCATGAGTAATGTAATATCGTTCACATGATAAGGTAAATCACATATAGCTGTAATTAGAACCAAACACATAAACATGAATAAATATATACGCGACAAGATAGCTCATCAATAATTAAAACCTTCATTACTGATAGTGGAAATTATCACAGAATATAGCAGAGAAAATTCAGACAAGAACATAGGTTCAGAAAGTTAGAACGTTCTCACAGTTAATGAAACACAATCGAAAACAAAATAGTTCCTCTTCAACATTGTTCATTCTATCTCATTTGAACATTCCACACAGCACCATCTCCAACAGGGAAAATTTACAATTTCTTATTGTAAAACGAAGTAGTTCCTCTTACAAACAATAGCTCACAAGTTTTTCCAGGGAAAAAGCCCCTATTCCCTGTAACTTTCTTCTATTTAAACCAAAATAGCAGACCCTTTGGGGTGCCCCAACCGTGTGACCTTTGGGCTCCTCAAAAACCGTTTAATCTCACCATTTTGTCTTTTCCGTGAGTAATCATGATTCACATAATGTGTTACATTTTTGGGTTTCAACTTAGGAGTACTTAATAAAATGGGATCCGCTTGGTAACTGACAGACCCTTTCCAAGTCTGGGCTGTTATTGCCATTGATTCTGCCTTGTCTTTTGTTTGTCCTTCTTTAGGTCCCACTGATTTCAAAGTTAAATATGCTTGTCACTTCTTAGCCAACTCCCTTAGCTTTATCCTTTAGCTACTCCCTCTCGCAGCAGTAATCTGAAGAATCTTCTGAGTCCGTCTGCAGTAAAACAACATTCATCATTAATCAGGACTGCATCTTTTTCAAAATTAAACTACACTAACAATCAAACTAGTCATCAAATGAGGCCCTGTACTGTGCTCTCGTCCTGAAAGCCTTAACAAGGATCCAAAGGAAACCATCGCTGCCCACACAGGGGCTAAAACTCACAAGACGGCGGTAAAAACCTCATCGGTGGCTTGATCCATTTAAACATCAGCCGGATAGTCATACATGCAGCTGCAGCAGCGGGTTTCAAACGGCCAACGAGTTCCGCGGGACTGTTGAGTCTATCGGAGTCAGAAGAGCTAAATGCCCACGCATCGGCGGAAAAGTTCCCTGTCGGCGAACGGAAAGACATCAACGTCGAGAGGTTAGTACGTTACGCAGCCACAATGGCGGAAGATGAAAAGGCTACGGGTCTCGTGGCCTAAAGACAAGAATGGCGAAACCTAGACAAAGCATCGGCGAGCGGAGCGGTTATATGGCAAACACTTAGTTCGCTCAGGATCCGCAATGGTGGAAAGCAAACATACTACAGCCTTCGATCAAAACCATAAACTTTCCGATAAGGTGCAGAAATCATCATGAAACGTTAAGTGTGCGAAAAACCTAAGGTCGTGTAGCAGCTCCACAAAATCAAAAAACCCCGACCCAAAATTCGGTCAACCTCCGATAATGCAAACAAGTCAAAACGACACAATGTGACATCGGAGGAGTCAAATACTATCCTGCGGAACACTCATCCTTCAGCTTCCACAACGAAAGCTCCATAAAGAAATATGGCTCCGATACGTTGTCTAAAAGGCCTCCGAAACAGTGCCCGGAAGGAGAAATATGCTTCCGAGAACAAAGAAGAAATTGCAGATCAAAGGGCAAAAACCAAATTATAAATTCCACAACTCACAGCAATTTCAAACATGAGTGATTTGTCGAAAAGCATGAAGAGATTTAACCTAAAAATAGTCCAAACCTATAGCAAAAGGAAAACAAAAACAAAAACAGAGTTCATGGATCCAGCCGATCAATGATAAAAATTAATAAAAGGGGGGGGGGGGCAAAATTTTGAAAATTTGGGGAGACAGTTGCAGCTGCAACAAGATCCTAGATTGTACCAAATGAAGGTTGACATAACGCAAGTGGATGCACCCTCATCGATGATACATTGATGAATGACCAAATTTCAAACGATGAGACGAACCTGGAAGGCTACATATGAAGGCATCCAATGTTCTCCTTGATCCAAGTCGAAAGTGATCAACTTGAGGGTCAAAGGGGTTGACGATACCTAAAGCAAATGACAAGGATTTGCATTGCAGAGGACAAGTTCTCAAGACTTTCAAAGCGGACATGGAAGAGGGAGACTAGGCCAATTCATCGACAACACTGTAATTGAGAGCATCTCTAGCAGTGGAGTTGTTCCCAATGTGATGCAAAGGGAACCTAGGGACTTTATTAGTCCCGTCTATGGGGGGTCTCAGAAAATTAAGGTTAGATTGAGAGCAATGGAGGTAGATGTCATGGAGGGATTAATGGTTTCCATGGTGGAACCATATTGGTTGCGTCGAGTCTATAAGTTGATGTCAGACGATAATGTCATAAGATGATGGACACCAGGATCGATGGGTTGACTCTAAGAAGTGGTTGCGGTGATTTATTGTACCAATGGTTGGGTTGAAACCACTACTGGGTTCGGTAGCGGGTTCTGCAACACCATAGGTGGAGGACCTTCTGGTGCTGGTTTTGGTTGTGCCAGAGCAGTAGCCACTTGTCTCAAGTTGTTTTCCTTCATGTAATAGGTGGCAGACTTGATGTAACTGAGGGAACTGGTATGTATAATGGCCATAAATGTTACACGGATGGTTAGTTCGTAACTGAAGGTTCTTTCGAGGTCTAGGTGGACGCTAAGGGTTATGTGCAGGGGAATTGGCTCCGTTGTTGTTAGGAGGGTTGGGTTGTTGATTTCCCCCTTGAGGTTGGTTGTTTCCCCAGTTCCTACCTCTTTGTCTTCTTCCCTACCCTTGTTGGTTATTAGGGGCGGGTTTATTGGGGATTTTCTACTGAGCGTAGACATGTCCTTGAGGAATAAGAGGATTTAGGGTTGAAGCAGGTGTAGGTTGCACATGTAGTGCGTAGTAGGTGGGATCATCTAGAGGGGTTGAAAAGCTTATAATTTGGCCATTATAGGAAGGTTCTAGGAAATTCATCCCATGAACATGAGGAATTTGTGTGAGAGACACATATGAAGGTGTGGCTCCGAACTAAGCCACAGTGCATGAAAAGTAAGGGGCGTAGCTGGGTTGAGAAACACTAGGGGCGTTTCCAGAGTGAGGCAGCATTGAAGGAGAGGCTGTGTACATCTGGGGGTGTTGGGTAACGGATCCAATGACTACATCAGCAACATGGGATTCCCCCAACGTATCTCACCATGAGGATCCAGCATGAGGAGCATCAAGGATGATGGTGTAGAGGTAACTCGATTGGGAATAGATAAGGTCGAACTGTTGTGCTTTGAGTATTTCTTCTTCCTCGGTTTGTGGGTGCTCGGACGAAACATCTTTGGAGATAGGGGGAGTAAGGTTTTGAGAAACCAATCAAGGAAGATCATGTCATATAATTGGATTTTGCACAAATTACGGTGACAACGAAACTCATGGATGTGATCCGTGATATGTGTAGCAATATTCTGTCTACTGGATAATAGGATTTCCATGCCCTCATCATAATGGACGGGTAGTTGGAAGTATTGGAGGAACATCGAGGATAAAGAGTAAAAATTAGGATAAGTGGCATGGGGCAACTCAATGTACCATTTGGCTGCAACACCAGTGAGTGTGCGTTGGAATAGCCGCAATCAGATATAATTGCCCACTATGTTGTTGGAGGAACACCATAAGTGGAATGACATGATACGGTTTTGAGCGTATTCTCCTGCATTTCCCTCAAACTTAGGGATGTACAAAGGGAGTTTAGTAGGCATGGGAGGCCACCATGGGTTGTGACAGATGGGGTCATTCATTAACGTCACCAAATTGGGAAGGTTGAGACTAGCCATGGATGGCAGACTAGGACCTGGACTAGATCTGGGATGGACAACAATGGTGTTGGGGCCGACGGGCATGCAATTACTGTCAGGAATTGGGGGTTTATAGGGTTGAATCTCGAAGTAGAAGTAGTCACTAGAATGGTGGGAGTACCTGGAATAGTGGTAGAAGGGCCAATGCCCCCATGCATGAATGAAAGAATGGTGTGAACCATGGTGGATGGAGTGGGGCCACTACTAGTGGGTAGCAAACCAACAATAATGTGTGTGGTGATGGGGGGGCCACTAGGACTTGTAGGTCCAGCAGAAGGGATACCCGGTATGATGGGTGAGGTGTTTACTAGTCCACTACCAACAATCCCCCCATGGAAGGATTTGGGAGGTACACCATCCATGCGGCTATATGGGGAAGTGAACAAGGTAGGCTCGGATTGATAGGAATCCAAATCTGACTCAGAGGCAGTGTGTGGATGTTTAGGTGGTGAACGACACCGAATATGTATCCGACGATGGATGTTCAAGGAACCAAACTGAGAAGTATGCCCCTTAAGTCTGTGGGAGTAGCACTGGATTAAAATGGTGACGTGATGGTGTGCTATATGATGAATTAAATCCCAAGGGTGGCAAACACAAG
The DNA here is from genome assembly GCA_001517045.1 of Pseudotsuga menziesii. Lineage (NCBI taxonomy): Eukaryota > Viridiplantae > Streptophyta > Pinopsida > Pinales > Pinaceae > Pseudotsuga > Pseudotsuga menziesii. The sequence continues at coordinate 59,783 of LPNX010351181.1, forward strand.
CTCAAAAATCCAATAGAAACCGAATGTGCAAAAGGAGAGCTGATAATGGTGGCACGCATGCCAAAAAGAAAGCTCTAAAACTAAACTGCAACAACGTGTCACAATAGGTGATTCTACTACAAAAGTGACTAGAAATCCAACACGCAACATTACCTATGAAGAAAATCATGCACCAACCTATGGAGTGTAAGTGCAATCAAGCTCCTAGCTAGATGATGGAATCCCCTCACAAATTGTATCATATGTTGGGTGATGAAATCCACAGTCAAGGAATATGAAATGGAATAACAAAAGGCGAAGAGAATCCCACTACCGAGAGGGATATCAGGTAAAAGAGCCCTAAGAGATTAGAAACTAGGCTACCTCATTCATGACATGTTCGAGATGGTTTCCTAGCACTTCATCCCTTTGGTCCTCGACACCTGGTATGGGGTCCAGCATGCACGAGGAGGACTCTGAAGAGATAGACTTCTGTACAAAGTGGAAAGTGGTGTTCCACCCAAAATTTTGAAATCCCTTCATTGTGGCTTCACCCCGTAGAGCAAGAGGGCCCCTGATAAACTGGTGGTGATCGTGTCAACAAATACTAGAGGATTTTGGTTCACTAGAATACAACAACTATGTCTCAAATGTAAGTGAAAAAGGGGGGTTATTTGGATGCATATCCCTAGTGTCCTAACCTAACTACAATATGGTTTTGGTCCTCAAATGCGGTTACAATGTTGGTTGAATTAAGGTTAATTTTAAGCTCTTCTTGGGGTCATGGACCAAGCGTTCAGATTAAGGTGTGAGATGTGTGCACAAATGGAGTGTGATCTCTAAAACCCAGGTCTCTATTTCAGAGACTAATATGTTGAAAAGTAAATAACAATACTGAAAGTAAATGTTTTTCAATAATTAAAAACTAATATTTCCAAATAAAATAAAATATGCAAGTAAATAAGCACACTAGGAACCCTATAGGGTGTAAGGAACACACGGGGGTCTCAAATATCAAGCTCAACCAAGATAGGCTCAAACACAAGCAAATGGGGATTGCAAAAACACTAAGGGGTTGTAAGCAATTAGATATGGAAAAATACAGTAAGGAAAGGGAATAACATAGACATGGAGTATGGAATGGATCTAAAACACCTCAAACAATTGGAAAATTGACAGGTTGCACGTGTCGGTGGAACATATGCGGTCGGGGTCACATAGGATTGAGACAAACCTACAACCGAGACAAATAAAACAACCAAAAAACATGGGTCACACTTAATGGGGGTTTTCACGAGACAAATCGTACAAAACAAGGTCACGGAAGCGACTTGGGTCACTCTAGAAGGAAAAAAAGAGCGATCGAGACTTTGGATCCATGTCACACTTAAATGGGAAAAATGTGTGACCTAGGTCGTAATTATTGGGCAAAAAGGTGCGACTTGGGTCGCGCCTTCCAACCGAAAAAAGTGTGACTCGGTTGAAACTAGAATTTTTTTGTGGAAAAATTCTTGTTATGGTCGGGGGGGTAGGCACGGTAAAATGACTGGTTTGAATCTACCAAAAGGGGGTCAAATCTATGAAGGCTAAGGGTACCCGAATGAAACAAACCAACAAACATAAATAATAAACCTTCAAAACTAAATATCCAAGAGGATCGAGCCAGTGGGGTCACCAAAATTGTAGTGGATATTTCTCTCCAGCTACATGCAAAAGAACCTACCTTAGATCAAAGGGATCTAAAGGTAGAGTTCATGGTGCAATGGAAAATATTCAACCTTGACTTACAAACAAATAACAACAAACAAACTATATTTTTTAGACTTTTTAATTAATAAAACATTTGAAAGTACTCATACCTTTATAAATGGGCCACAACAGTCGTTTGAGGAGTTGGTCCAATAGCTTCCACAATCCTGCTCTTCGATCTTCTCCAACAAGAGTTGTCAACAGGAATGGAATCAAGAGTTGCATGGAGTAAACTCAACATGAAACGTGATGTGGAAATATGTGGCTAAAGGTGAGAAGGGTGACAAAAGTGTGACTAAAAGTAAGAGTCTAACCAAAAGTAAAAATTGTTTTTGGCGAGACCTTCACAATGTATTTATAGGGTGATCCAAGATTTTGTTGCCCATGGTATTGGTCCATCGTTTTTTGACCCATTCTCATTTTAGGGTTTTTTCGGTCCTTTTTTTAGAGAATTGGGTTTTGTTGCAATAAATGCACATCTTCCCTATATTTATGAGGGAAGGAATAATGATTATTTCGACCAATTTAGAGGGAATTTAATTATGAAGGTCAAAATGGAAGGAATAATGATGGGATTATGATGTGTAATTATGGTGTGGACCATAGAGAGCTATGTGGACAATTTTTTGTGCTGACACATTTCCCCCTGATGTGTGAGGGAAATATTTTATCGTATGGTCGACAAACATCATAGGACCAAGGGAGGAATGGTGACAACACTGGATAAACCAAAGAGAACCGCATAGAGTTGGGTTCTCCTCATTCAAACTGCAGTGGCTTTTGGTTTGTATTTCTTCTCAAAATGGATGAGGTACATATAATCTCATACATATATATGGACAAGGTGGACATACCCATGATCATATAAATGTATCAATATAAAAATGGGGATCAAGGCTCAAACAAGGGGAACCGATCAATACATATAACCGATAGTACATAATGGCAGCCCCAATAGGAGGCTGAATACAAATACCAATGACGAGTGGAGTTTCCACTCGAAATGAATTGATCGTCACTAAACCTCCACACGATGAAATTCCAGAAGGCTTAACACAATGTTCAAGCAATGTAGAAATATCCAAGCTCAAATTCTTATGTTATTTAGTGTGGCAATTGCCTTTAACAAATTCTTCAGTTATTTAGTATGGAAATTGGTATGGAAGTGAATATGAGGAAGTCTACCCTATATACTTAGGCTTATGGAAGGGCATGTTGTGAGAGGATGGAAAATACACTTTCCTTTATAGCATATAGATATAAACAATGGTATGAGATATTTAGGATTCCTTTTGAAGCCTAACAATTATGGGAATATAGGCCGGTTTTGGTTGCTTGATAAGATATAAAAACTCATAAGTTTTTGGTGTAATAGGTGGTTGTCGAGAGGAGGAAAATTTGTAATAATCAAAGCTGTGTTGGAAGAAATACTCATGTATTGGCACATATTCCAATCGTGATACTGAAAATGTAAGGAAGATGTGTTTCAAATTTTTATGGAAGGAAGGTAGTGATTACAAGGGATCTCATTTGGAAAAATGGAAAACAATAGTAGCTCAAAATTCAATGGGTTGTTCAGGACTAAAGAACATTCACTTGTGTGGACAATCCTTGGCAAAACAATCTTTGTGGAATTTGTTAACAAAAGAGTGTCTATGTAGAAGAATACTCATTGTTGAAAAACACATTGCTCTTGATGATCTAATTGACTGGATTAGGAAGGAAAGGAAGAGTCTCTAGAATGTCTCAAATTAGTGGAAAACATTCTCTTTGGAATTTCCAATTATTGGATTCTATATTGCATGGAAGTTAGGGAATGGTTCTTAGGTGAGGATTGGAGCTAATGGTGTGATAGGATGTGGAAGATACATCTTCCTTCCTTCAAATTTGATACAACATCTACGGACAACTCGGAAATGCACACTCAATATAATGGATACTCGAGTGGATACAACATTTTGGAACTAAGGTTGGCTTTCGGCTCAAGAATTAAGGGTCAAAAGAGAATAGGCTCAGCTGTAGGGTACTTACTTGAATGAAATTCATACGGATTATATTAGAATGTTTGATAACCATGATGAGTTGGTTTGGGTAATGAATAAGGCAAGGGGAAGTTATTTTGTAAAATTAGGATATGATGCCCTTCAGGGTCCTCTTGAAGTTGTCAAATGGTGGTGGGGTAAGCTATGGAAAGTTAAGGCTCCACTAAAGGGGAGTTATTTATTTGGTTAGCATTAAACAACGAGTTTTTAATGTGGAAAATGATGCAAAAATGTAACAAGGCCAAGCTTGGGATCTACATACTTTGCAAGAATAAGGAGGAGAATACATCACTCATATTATTTTTAAGTTGTGCCTTCTCATATGAAGTATGGACAGACATGGAAGAGTGGTCATGGTTCAAGAACTTGTGGAACAAACTTACTCTCTAGGAGTGCATGAAGTCTAAAGAGACCTTAAGGGTTTCAGGGTTGTACTCTGCTGGTGGTGTAGGGAAATTGGTTGGTTAGGAGGGCCCAATTTTTTGAGGACAAATCCATTCATTCATTTTAGATTATAGCTCAAGTAAACTCAATACTTCAATTCTACAAAGAAGGTCCAAAACTGAAAACTATTATGTATATGGAAAAGGTGAACATTAACAAATCCATGGCATGGGGTGCATATTGAGGCCCTGGACATTTTTGTGGAGCTAGGTGTGTGCTTTACATTTATAATGATCATTTTTTCCATGTTAAGGATCATTTAGAGAGAGGAACAAAAATCGCGGGGGAACTAAAAGCTTTATTTCTATTACTCGGGTCAAGCATTTATAAAGGCATTCAACAATTACAAGTATTAGGATACATCCTAATGTCTATTAAATGGATGAATGGCCATTTACATATTCAATCAATTATCCCCCACCCCCTTTCCCCCACACTCACCAATAGATCACGATTCTTTTATAATATCTCCTACAAGCATGTGTTTAGGGAACTAAATACTCTAGTATATTTATTTTTCTAAAAATGGGCTTTTATTTCAAGCAAATTGGGTGATTTTGGAAGAATTGAAAGATGGCACGTTGGTGGAGGCCAGAGAGACTTCTATGGAGGATTTTAACTTTATTGGATCCATACTAATTTGAATACTATATTTCGAAATTGTATTATTTATAGACCTTACCAATTGATGTAAAGAAGTTCATTTTCTAGTTTTTGTCACTAACTTTTTAGTTTATGTCGTCTAGATTATATCTAAAATTAAAACCATAGGAGATAGTATTGATATTTGAGCCTTGGACAACTAATGAATGTATTTTTGGTTCTTGGAATTGTATTTATATGTGTTAAATATAAATGCCTTGGGGTATTTTCTAGAGGTGGTGCACATTGTTGGTTATATCATGAGTATCATGCTTCTAGATGGTTTGATATGGTTAGTAACCATTTTACTGATGCCTCCCTCTTATTTTTTAGGAATGATCAAGGTTCAATACATGGATCCATTTCATGTTTAGACACTTTCTACAAGGATTTTGGTTCCATTGTCAATCCTCATAAAATAGACGTTGGGATGATTGGTTTGGATTCTCCTCTGACATGGATTTCAATTACTTAGCATTATATTCACATGGAGTTGATTGGTAGAAATCTTAGTATTTCGTTTAGGATAGGTTTATTACTAGTGGCCATGTAGGATTTGTGCATTCAAAGATTACAGAGTAAACTTAATTTTTGGCATGATAAGGACCTTCCCTTCACAGAAATATTTATGGTTATGGGTCATATTGTTTAGGATTCCCGAATACATTATGTGTCTTATTGGTTCGGTTAGGAATAGGATCGCAAATAAATACAAATAAAAATGAATCTAGAAATAAAACATAGAATATATAATAAAATAAATACATTGGAATACGTGGTTCACCCGATATGGGCTACATCCACAGAGAAAAAAATGGTCCTTCCTTTATTCTACATAGCACAATGAAGGGATAAAACCTATTCCTTGCAACCTCCTCTTCACTCTCTCACGGTCTCCTCTCTCAATCACAACGGTCTCTCACAATATGCAACCATAATACAATGCCCCCATTAGAAAGATGGTTTCCTTCTAGGGGAACAAAGGAACCAACATCACTTCTACAATCAAATCTAAGACCTAATGATGAACAATATAGATTGAATATGAAATTACTATATTTTAGAAGCCATTTTTCCAAAAAATATCTTCGAGGGCACTACCCCTGAACCCTTGTCAAGGCAGGATCTGAAATATATCGCCTCCCCCTAGGGACACTAATGGGGAAGAATCCCCCCACAAATCCCCACCATGAACTGGGATCCAAACATGATTAAACCAATACCTATGAATCAAGAATATAATCATGTTCCACAACTAACAGTTACACAATATAGTGTACTTCCATCGACTTGAAAATATTTTGAGGTATTACTTGTGGTATAAGTATGGAGATACTAGAGGTACCCCCTTGGTCAGATGGGATGTTTTCACTAATCATAAGGATCAAATGGATTTTGGATAGATTTATTTTGCAACAGAGGGAAATATTTTGGTGACAAAGTGGATGGTGATATGTCTTGAGGGATTGGCTCCTTGTAAGGTCCTATTTCCAACATTGGGTGCTCTTTGTACACATATTGTTAGGTATATGGGGGTTTTAGTATTTATGGTATCATTTATTTCTTCTCATTGTTTCAAGTCAGTGGTCCATCCATGATTTAGGAGTATATCAGTGGCTTGGAGATCAGTGGGAAGATTCATACATTGGTAATGTGAGGGCATATAGGTAGGTTGATATCTTACCTATTGTTCAATTTGGAATTGGCATGATCATGATTGTGTATAGGAGATTCCCTTGAGGACTCGTTTTGGAAGGAGTGGAGATCATCTTCTCAAGATTTTAGGATCTTGGCCTCTGGTTTTCTTTTGATCTTGGAGTTGTGTGCCTTTATTTAAGAGTTTGAGCTCTTTAAGTTGAATATTGGTATGCCTAAAATTTTTTGGAGTGATTGGTGATGGAGATTTAGTGCCTTGATGTTATAGTATGGTTCTCATTGCCTCTATTTTACACTTCACCGAAATCACACTTTATTGCGATTATTCAATGTGATATGGGATCTATCTAATCTAAAGGGTCGTTGAATTTGTTGTCTTCACAATATGTGGTTGGTGCAACTCTCATACAAGATGCATGCTTTTGTGTGGTTGGTTATATATATGGGGATCCCATCCAAGGTCATGTTAGCTAAGATTGGGCTCTCATTTTTTTTCCCATGTGTGTCAATCAGAAAATATGGTCAAGCATATCTTTTGGGAATGCCATTTCTAAATGGTAATGGATATTTATTGAGGATCAACATCTCGACTTGTTTCAAAACAAGCTTAAATGGTGGGATAGATTATTTAGAGGTGGAAAGTCATTTGTGCATGACGGATTTGGTTTGTGGCATTATCTACAGATTCCCACACTTTTTGTGATATGGAAGCTCATGTGTAAGTATGTGTTTGATCAAGAGATGAATTATGTGTTTGCCTTTATTATTTTATGGAAATATGGCATGCGTTGACAACTATTTTCTAAGGGAGCATTGTTGATCAAGGATGCCAAAGTTTTTGTTCCTCTTATATATTAATTCTTTAGTTAGTCTCAGGAAGAGGGTAAGATAGGCATTGTATACAACCTTCCACACTTTGTGTTTTTGTATAAATATGTTTTTGTGAATATAAGAAGCATTTTTCAAATAAATAAAAAACAATAGTTCAATACAAACAATTTTGGCTAATATATAAATTTCGAAGTTCAAGATAATAATATTTCCAAGTTCAAAATAATAAAAAATTTGAATTTATTAGAATCTTATATTTCAATTTCAAATTTCAATACTTGTCCAATATAAATTTATAGCAGCATAAAATAGTTAGTGCAATGATTCATTTTATTTTAGTTCATGGTTAAGTTTGTTTTGTATTTGAGAATATTTGGAAATGGGTTTACTTATTATTTTTATACATGTTTGTAATATGTTTTCCCAATAATAGGATACACCATTTTAATGTAATAATAAAAATATTTAATAAAATATATCTATTCATAATGTTATTTATTTACTAGGGAGGCAAGTGCAGGGGGATTCTATTGGATCCCAAAGGAAATGCAGTATTAACATCTAAATGGGACTTAGGGAATGCCACAAAAAAACAAGAAAATCTATATGCTCTCTACCAAGGACTCAAAATCATTGTCCCTTTTGGCATCCAATCGCTTTTCGTCATATGAGAGTACCTCTTAATCATTTCCCAATACAAAAAGAAAAAATACCTTGAAGATAAGATAACGAGATGACTACAACAATGTATTGATATCCTTCTCACTCAAATTCCTAAAGTCGATTTCTTTCATGTGCAACAAGATGATAATAAAAAAACTAATCTACTAGAAAACAATGCATCACTTATGGTTAAATGGGACATGCTTATCATGGGGGTCGATAAGATTCATGCTGAATCTCCTAGTTTCCTATTTGAATGCCCCTCAATCTCTCTATTGAATTGTATGATGGGAAAGGTATTGATGTTGACCTCAACCTCAAGGTGAAGTGTCTTGTCTCCAACTATTGACCACCATTGTCGTTTTATGCCTTCAAAACAGGTTTCAATGCAATATCTTATCTCGCGTGTGGAAGTCTCTATGGGAGGTTTATACACAACAACATTTCAGGATTTGTCTTATCTTTCTCCTATGCAAGATTTGTCATTTTCATTTCTTAGTACCGAATAGAGACGGGGAAGTCTGGTGTGTATCGTGTGCATAGAATGGTATTGCAGGTTACATAGGTAGTTGAAGCATTCCCCTATGCCCTGGGGGAGTGGATTTTGGTTGCAGAGGACAACCTTTAGGAGATTATTTCCAGGTGTGGTTTGGTGTTTGTTCTATCATTAACTTGGAAAGTTTGGGATAATGGAGCTATGGTGGGTTTTGTCTTGGGAACGATGAAGCCTATGGTGGATTTGGAGACCAAACTGCAGGAGCTCAATTGTTTGGATGATGTTGAGCAGGATGTCCATCAAATCTTGTCACAAATGTCCTACTTGGATATTCACTTGGATGATGCAAAAGGAAACATCCATGTGTATAGAGCACATGTTGACACTATCCATGCCACCTTGGATCGACATGATGATATTCTTGTTGAAAAACAATCTAGAACTATTGACTACTTCAACAACATAGGAACTAAGGGCTCCATTGTTACCCACCTATTCATGCAACAACAACTATCTTAATCTAGGAGGAGAAAGAAGAAGAAATTGTTGAAGACCAGGTCATGAATAGTGTCCATAGCTCTAATTAGCTTTAGTTGTCTAGGATATTTTTTTGTCAACTATTGTTAGGGAAGTTTATTGAAATCTACAATAGTATAGTCGTATTTAGTTATATAGGAGTAGCTATAAAGTTTTGGATGATTGTATATGGGTCAAATAGCTTCCTCAAAAACTATAAACTTTATTTTTGGAGTGGTACAATGTAACTTTTCATTGTTGATTTTCTTCAATTGTTTATAAATGCCAATTTACTCATTTTAGTTTTAAAAAAAATGTAATTTATTTAATAATTGTACAAATCATAATTATTGACAAGTAATGTTAATCATCATATAGTGGAATTAAATTATGTTTTATTATTTAAATGAAATAATAGATTTTTATAATACAAATTTACATAATCATTCCAAAATTATTTAGTTTCCACAATAAATGCATTTTTCTTAATATATTGATTCTATCGATAAATACAATATAAGTGGGCTTTAGTTGAGTCTATCTTGATTTGTTGTGAAGAAGAATGGTTATCCTTTCCATTTGAGTTCAAACTCTCATTGTGACGTGTTTTCTCTTAGTGAGCCAATTTTTTATTGAGGTTCTTAGTGAGCCAGCATGAAATCTCATCCTTAGGGGTTGGAGGGTGGGGTGCTTTGTTACATGAAAAAAAACAAATATAGTGGTATGATTGACTTGTAATGTCCCAAATACCTTTTATTCTCATATATGTATCATTCTAGATATTGTAATTAATTTATTAAATTTTATTTTTTAGAATAAATAATTTATAATTATATCATTTTTGTGAAAGACATAAACTCTTGTTTAAATAAAATTATGGTGGATTATAACCTTCAGATCATTGATAGTCATCTAGTTATATTAGACAACCATTCATGTGATCTAGGTTATATGTCCTTTAGTCATATCAGATTTTGACTATTGTTCATACCATAACTCAACTCTTCAACTATGATTCAACATGGGGCTTCCTTGATGGAAGATTAGGGCTGTTCGATAGGGTTTCAATGCTATATGTATGATGGATAAGGTTCCTAGTCAAATTTATTTGTCAATTGCAAGGGATATGTAGTATACCACTCATTCTTCCATTAGGGTTAAACTATTATCTTGCAACCTCAATATTTTGGCTAATAATTCCTTACCATCTAGCTTAGTTAATCTCAATTGATTTGTAACCCATTTGTTTATTGGAATATTCAAGCGAGATGAAAAATAGTATGGATAAACTGTCAAGAGTACTCACCTCCAAAGTGATAAATAAACATGGTTCTTATTACCATTTTCCTCTTAGTAGGATGGAAAAATGTGCACTAGGTCTCACAGTTGTGGCTCGACTCCAAATTTTTAAGCTTCATTTGTAGTTATAGATATTACTTATTCCTTTATGGTTGTTTTACTAACTTACCTAAAGCTTCTGCTAACATGGGTTATTGATTTCTTTTTCCCTTCAACATATATCATGTGTGTCTTTTGTGAGTGAATCCTACAAGTTTCCTCAAAAAGGATCCTAAGACATTGCTGGGAGAAATCCTAACAAGGTCACTGTAATGAAGAATCCTCGATATAAGGATGATAACATTGTTTGGAGGGTAGAACTATGAAATTCTTCTCTACTCAATATAACAATAACCATTCAGTTATTCTAGTGTTATATTGAGACAATCGACCCTCTAAGGGTTCCCCAATGAGTACTTTGTCCCCTTGTACCTCTTCAAATCTATTTGCAGGGAGATAAATTTTGTCATAAATCATTGAGTTCTTATAGACTAAGTTGCCAGAAAACGTGGGTACAGGGACGGGGACGCCACTTTTTAAAACAGGGTACTTCGGTACGTCAGGGGCATATATATATATATATGTGTGTGTGTGTGTGTGTGTGTATGTATGTATATATGTATATATATATGTGTGTGTGTGTGTGTGTGTGTGTGTGTGTGTGTGTGTGTGTGTGTGTGTGTGTATGTGTATATGTATATATGTNTATACATACATACATACATATATGTATGTATATATACATATATATGTATATATACATATACATATACATATATACATATATACATATACATATATATATGTATATATGTATATATATGTATATATACATATATATGTATATATACATACATACATACATATATATATATATATATATATACATATATATGTGTGTGTGTGTGTGATAAAATTTATAAAAATAAAACATTTCACACTCACATCATACATGCATATTTAATATTTCTAAATTCAATTATTCATATGAACATTCGCATTGAAAATTTCAAACATAAAATAATAAATTTGATAAATCATATGACATAGACTCATATTAGATATCAACTGGAAGACTGAAGTTATATTAATATAATTAACAACATAAAATATTATATGTCCATGACACCATGAGTTCAAACTTCATTGCCATACTACATCCAAAATTTGCCTAAAGGCATTTTTAGACATGAAAAAGAAAGTTCAAAACAGTAAACATTGAACATGAACAAGATAGTTGATTTGGCTTCCTTAAGCCATGTCATCAGTAGCCTTAGGATCAATGTCATTAGCATCACTAAGGTCCTCTGTCACGTTATCGCTAAAGTAGTGAGCACAGTGCACTAGCCGTGAGAAATGCAGTGTTGCGCTGGTTTAGGTAAGGGGCAAGGGCTCGTATAACATGTGTTTTAGTTTTTTATTATTTAATTTTTAAAATTTTAAACTTCAAAATTTTCAAATTGACTCATCCCGAACAACGAGCTAAGATAAATTGTCCAATGGCTCTATCGGTCGCGTACCCAATCGCGTGGTACGACGTACCAAAATCCACGCAAGTACCCTATTTTCATACATGAAGTACCCAGTACGTGAGATTGGATTTGGGTACAGCTGGGGACATACCATTGAAGTACCCAAGTACCCAGTACTGGTTTGTGTACCTGACCCCCTGGTATGGGTACCTATGCAACACAGCTTATAGATATATTGGCCCTCTAAAATTTTATAGCATTAGGGAATCCATACAAAACAAAGTATTTGTAGTCACATAGATATGTGGTATAAGGATTTTATTTAGACTCTTCCTTAAAGCCCCCCAAAATGGATCCATTTCTCATAACACATTAACATATTATTCTTTTGGTAGTTCTCTAAACAGACAAAAAATTGGAAGCATCTTAAATCTAAAGAAGGTGAGAACCACATGTTTGTGAATAATCATGATTATCCATATGTAGTCCTCGCCATCGAACTTATGGTGAGATCCTCGAAAGGAATCATGATATTTTCAAATATCCTTATGTTTCATTATCTTAAGAGAGATTGTCGTTGTTAAGAAATGGAATCAAGAAGGCTACTATCAAAGAGTATGAATTCCTATCAATTGAAACAAGGAGCAAGAGGAGAAATAAATAAGTCTTACATGTGGACCATTATACATGCAACAAGTTGTAGAACGCTGGTCTATTTATGATGTCAAAGATAAGTTGTATAGACTATTTCAAGAATATGGTCCCATACTAGGTGTCAAGTTTGATACCATTCCTCTTGATGCTTTTGGCCATAGGTAGTTCCTCCGTATGTATGTATTAATAATTATAAATATTACATAGTCATAATTATTAATTACGATTATGATATGTTCACATCAAATTAATAGGTATACATAATATGCATACATGTCTATTGATACAACCATTCGTATTCAATGTTTCTAATTATAAATATATTGTCTTATTTGGCCACATTTCTATAGTGTATTCTTGTTATGAATTATACTAGTAGTCTTGAATGTTACACCATATAAAACTAACCTATATTCCATTATATTTAATTAAACACCATGCAATAATTGTGTAGTATACTTCAATAAATAAAGGTCATTTTCCCCTAAGATTGATAGAAAAGATATTTGTAGACACCTAGTTTATAAGTGAATACAACTTGTCTTGTTATAGTATTAACTAACATAGAAAGGATGACCAGAGAAATTGGTAACTTATAAATGCAGGATCTTGTAACCAAGGGATCCCAACCACTAATGAACAACCTTTCCCATGACAAATCAATCTAGTTTCGTATGCTTGAATTTCTAATGGTGTCTAAAAAATGTTGAAATAAATTGTATTATCAAATTTCCAAAAAAACATAAAAATAAGGAGGGAGGGAGAGAGTAACCCAATGCATTGAGAGTGATATAAAGAGAAGAATAAGAAGCCTCTTTACAAGAAGGAGGAAAACTCATTTTACAATGTATCAAATGCACAAGACAAGATCAGATTATTACTAAACTATGTCTCCTTGGTATATATAGGAACTGTCACAATTGCAATTAAGGTCCTAACTAACCAATAAAAGCAATACTAATATAATAATAGAAAAATAATGTCACAATATCACTTTAGAGGGTTTCCATGGAATACCTCTAAGTTCAATTTCCTTATTGTTTGAGGAGAATCTTATGAAAAAATACTAAAAATAAAGAGTTGTTGATTTAAATGATTGCAACTATTGAAACCCTAATACAACATCAAGACCATCCATTTGTATTTAAATCATTGTAAAATACAATAAATACTCCCTCATACTAACCTTAATACTATGGCACTTCCATGAACAATTTATTGTACCTATGTCTACAATTATTACTTGAAACTCCAATGCTGGATATATAAAACAATTAAGAATTTTGGAGAGTTTGCAACAAATGAAGTTATGCGAACTACCAAAATCAATCAACATGGTTACCTTTTTCTTTTTGATATATCCTTCTATATTGAGAGTTTTAGGAGTGTTATATCCAGAAAATGCATGGCAATATGTGGTTGGAGTAGTATCTTCTCATTCTACATCTTAAGGCTACTCAAGTTATAGATCTTCTTCCTCTTCACAATCTATGTAGAATAATTTCTTCTCACTACACTTATTGCCCTTACTATACTTGTCACAATTGAAACATACTCCCTCTTGTCTTATGTCTTCCACTTGTTGAAGCATCAACCTTGTAGGTTAAGTGAAGTTAGGGGGGTAAACAGTTTCCTCTCTATAGGTGTTAGCAACATCCCTTCTAGTAGCCATATTTTTAGTTTCAAATTTTCTTTCCAAACCAAAAGAATTCTCCAATGAATTAGGTTCAATTAGATGTACCTCGTGTTGAATAGTACTCTCCTTTAAAATTCCCATAAAGAGATCCAACAAATTATTCACCGAAATGTTCTTCACTCTAAGACTCAATTTTGAAATCGCTTAATGTGCTCTTTAACTGGACCTCTTTGTTGGAGATTTATCAATTGGCTAAAGAAGGTGTTGCTCTTAATATCCCCATAATGGGATACCAATTCATCCATAAATATAGACCAAGAGATAATATAGTCCTTTTTACAGTCACAAATCCATTGGCACCGTAGAAATTGATCAGGCTCTAAATACAAGGATGCAATAGTTACCCTTTGTAATGTTGACACTTTGTATAGATAAAAGAATTGCTCCATGTAGAATATCCATGTTAATGGATCATTTCCATCAAAATTTATTGTATCAATCTTGGGAATGAAGTAATTTCTTGGTCCTAAGTTTAACCCATGATGATGTGGATTATGGATTGATGAATGATCAAGTGTCGGGGACTCAAACCTCTTGTTCTCCAATTTTTTTTCTCAATATGGGGACTGATGTCTTCTTTTCATACTTTCAGTCTTTTTCATGTACCTACATATGTTTCCTATAGGAGGGATGTCTCCATCCACCAAGACACCTATGATCTTGGCTTGAAAACTTAATTAACACACGAATGTCATGATTTTACATTATTCAAATATGACTATGACTTGACATTTGACCAATCATGTTTCACTACATAACCAAGAAATTTTAAATCACATTTGGACTTGAATTTTAACACTTCAAACCTCTTATATGCTTGATTGCATTCCTTTGTCATTTACTCATGTTTCGATACACTTTGTCTATGCAGACAAGGACAAAGCTCTCTAGTCCAAATGGTTTGGATCTAGAACAAAACACCATAGAATATATACTCTTTCCTAGATTAATAAAAAAATAAAAGCAAAACAGATTGCTCACCTTGTAACTATGATGGTTTCTTCCTACTTGATGTGATCTTCAATCACTAACTACAAAACAACATAAGACAAACAATTGGAAACACAAGTGAAAGAAATATGTAATTTTGATTAATCTAAAGAAGTGGTCAAGGAAACAAGTTCTAAAGATCTACAACACAATAAATATTTATGGAAAGAGTATGTATTACTGCATTACTAAGAATACAAAAGGGGAGATTACAACCATTGCCTTGACATTTCAATTTCTTCCCACTAGTATTTGCCTCAAAGATCCAACCTTATCTCTAATGAAAAAGAGAAACTCATCTCTAAGAGTATTTTAGCGGCATTTTGGTGCTCTATCATTCCTCCCTTGGCAATGAGGGGTGAAATCGTATATATAGGCCAAAGAGGATAGAAGGAATTGAGGATTCTATGGAGAAGGTTAAGGGATCATTCCAAGAGGTTAGGGGTTATACTGCCACTCATGTTGATTTGTTGGGATAAGCCTCCACGAGAGCTTCTTTATAGAAGCCTCTTGAATCTTCTATTTTCTCCTTTGAACGGGTAGTGTCGCACTATGCTAAGGACCAACATGCATTGCTAAGGGGTTATGCATGTTGCATGAATGCAACAAGAGTCAATTTCACGCCTTATTAGTGTACATGGTGCATCAACAGGGGTTTGACACCTGTTGTAAACAAGAGAAGTGCGTCACTACTCCAGAACTTGCAAACTGGAGAATAAAACCTCTTTCCCAAGAAATTTGGCACTAATACTTCAGGGATTAGGGAAAATTCAGGAGCACATGTCTCATTATCATGGTGATGATGAGATTTTAGTGTAACAGATTTCCCCCCAAAGTATGAAGCTAGAGGGATACGATAGATGAAATAGTTTGATATATGAAAATTGAGGCAAAAGAATATTGGTTGAAATGTTGAAAAAGGACTTTGTAATACAATAAAATATGAGATATTCATCCCAAATGACTCATAACATGGTTGTCGACCAATACATTGCAAATCCATGCATAAACATCCAAGTCTGGCTACCAAAATATACAATGTAGATCCATGACACGACACTCAAATTTGGACATAATTACTGAATATACATTGTAGATCTATGTCATAATGACTCAAGACTAAGCATAGCCACTAGAAATACACTGTGGATCTATGCAATGACACACGTGCTCCATCATAACCAGAGGAAGGCAGATAATACAAGTATGTGCCTAAAAGAAACCCAGGGTATTCATCCCAAACCTGAAAAGGTATGATTCTATTCATGTGAATAGATGTCTCGACATCAAACATGGTAGAAACCACTTGATTACTATTCATTGAGGTATATCATTAACAACTTTTAGGGAAATCACCATTGATTTCAATGATTCCTAAGGTACACTAGTACATTCATTTGAATGTGAACTAATGAGTTGAAGTTGAACACTCAAAGGAATATTCCAATTAGATACCAATGATGTAAGCCTACTGTTGAAAGTGAGGTAACCTGTCATTGAGGCATGTAGGTCCAAGGTACTTAACTAGTTTCTAGTTCTAATCCTTGGATGATGTGTTGAAGTCAACAAGGACAGACCCATCGAAGGAGGTCCATGATGTTTCCCCCATCATCGAAACGAAATAGGATCAATGACTTTTTGGAGTAGATTGGACTATGGAATGACTTTTGGACTGACTTGGGGATTACTGACATAAAGGAAGGTAAAATGACTACAAAGGTTAACTAGGATGATAGACCTCTCTTGAACATTTATAGCAAAATCGATTACCTGGAAACATTGAATTAATGAGACAGAGACCAATACATAATGCAACAAGAGACCAATGCATTCTTTGAATAACTCAAAGGAGTAAAATGACTCATGAAAGTGGATTGACTCGAAAACAAGCTGATGAAATGCAAGGAAGTGTTATATTTATGTTCAAGGATGACCACTAGCTACCATTAATACAGACTTAGATACATTCTCTTTCCAATAATTCCCCATCATGATTTATGAGTGCATCTTTGATTTTTAATGAACTGGAAGAGGGTTAAAAACACTCAATATAGTAGGACCTTATAATTCCTTGATTGTATTTGTCAAAATGACAGGGAATGGTTGCTCTGCAAATTTATGGAACAGTCTTCTCTGGTTTTCCTATAAATCAATTGTTTGTAATACTTTCAGTGGCTTTGCCATTGTTTTCATAATTTATACTATAACCATTTTTTTCTTAAAAAACACACTCAATATAGCTAATCTTTTGGGATGAGTCCAATCTCACATGTTTTACAAACATGAGAAAGAAGGGGTTTGGTCCCAAAAAGGGTCCTTAAATGTTTATATTAACAAGTCCAGAGAAGGTAAACTCGACGTCGTTTCATGCTTAGAGAGTATGAAAAGACTAAAGAAGACTCCAGGATGAAATTTTTCGTAAATTTAGTCCCCAAGGCCCGAAAAAAGTAAAATAATACCTAGGAGAACTCTTATAGTCAAATGTTGACTATAGTATTCCTTTTTCGTAAATAGTCCAACAAGTCCAAAAAAGGGGGAAACTATCATTGGGAAAACAACCTTTATAACACTTTTACAAGCGTGAAAGAATCAATTTTGCTTGGCGATCTTTTCCTACTTTTGAAGTATGAAAAGAGCTTAAAGACAACTCTAAGGGGGTTCCTTTTTAGTAAAGTTTTTACAACCCGAAAAAAAAGTGATACAAGTATACTCGACATCTTTTGGTTTTTTAACAAACACGACTATAGTATCAAAATCACTCGAAATATTTTTCATGTTTAAATCCAAAGGACGAAAAAGTAAAAATTAAGCTCAAAACATATTTTCATGTTTAACCATAACACGAAAAGGGTAAAAGGTAATCTCAACACCATCATACTATTTTTAATGATCTCGAAGATCGGTTGGAAGAATGCCTATGATAACTGCTTCATTTTTAATGAGATTGAAACATAGAATGAACTATGCTTGGTATTCCTTTCATGATTTACCGAACTTGAAACTAAAACAAAAGATATGCTCAAAATGGGTCCCATTGACGGGTATTTTCCAAACATGATATCCATTGGTTTGTACTTTCCCCTAGTATAAATTTCAAGTGGATTAACTCCAACATATGTAAAAAGGTTGGAGACATGCCACCCAAGCTTCATTTCATTTGCCTAGTATTTTCTTCACCAAACTAAACTTTGGGTTACTACTAGGAAAAGGTTCACCGGAGACAAAGGAAGAAAGAGGATATAGTGACAAAGTCAAATGAAATGATGGTTCAAGTCCTAAAATGGATGGAAGATTAGACCCAATGGGATAACCTATTTCATTTTTAAACAAGCTTGAAGCATAAAAGAACTATGCTTGTGGTGACCTGATTCATTTTAACACAAGCTTGAAACAAAAAACAACTATGCTTGTGGTGACCTGTTTAATTTTTACACAAGCTTGAAATAGAAAATAAATATGCTTGAGGCAACCCATTTCATTTTTTAACAAGATTGAAAGGGAATGAAACTATGATCAATGTCGGTTCCTACCCAAAATGATGTCCATAGGTTGGTAATCCCCCCCCTACATAAGAAGCTAGCAACTTAAATCCAGTATGTTTGTGTCCAAAGACTGGAGACATGCCCCCCAAGCTTCTCCATTAATGGAAGAAGCTATCAGGTTACTAATGAATTAACTCAAATGGCATGATGTCTAGATACGAGAGGCATGGTCTATGAAGAGGGAGGAACCACTAGAACATGCATAACATTCAGGGAATTCTTGTGGCTTGAAGTCATACGATGATCAGGTGTAACTAAAGAATGTAGGTCAATGGTTACAATCTTCCCATCATGGGAAAATGCATCACTTGAAAGAGTTTGGATACTGCAACTTTCATGGCGTAAACATAATATCGTCCAAGGAGTAGATTAAAATCTAAGGGACCCTGGGCTACCATAACATCAATGCATACAATTTTCCCTCCAAAGCTGATATGTAACTAAGGAAGGATTCCTAAAGGTCCGGTAGGTCTTCTATTTAAAGTCAGCATCTAATCGGTGGCTAGCAGAATCTGAGGAGAACCTTTAACTTACCAAGTTGTTGAGGATAAAATGTTAACAAAATCTCCTTCATCAACAATAGTGCAGAGTGTGTTCTTACCGGCAACCCTTACCAATATTTGGAAAGTAACATCCAAAGAAGACGAGATTCTATTAGACTATTCCAATCAAAGAAAATATTCTCAATATTTACAGGGGGTTTTGTTGAAACAAACAGAATTTCCCCTTATCTAGAACAATATGACCTGACTAAGAAAACTTCAATAATTTCCAGTTCCCTCTCAACTAGAATACTATGATGAGACAAAGATTGTGTCAAGGTGACTACTTCAATTTGGGAACTCTTCGATGAAAGAGTGAGATCGGGTGGAGATGACATCGACTCGATCTCTTTAACTTTACTCTTCAAAGGAAGAGTATTGTGAACTGCTTGTTCTTCACTCTTTGAAGAAAGAGTGGAATCGACTAAGGATGGAATTGGATCGACCACTTTATCAACCAATGGGGGGTTAAGAGACAACTTGCGATAACCTGTTGGAATCCGTTGCTGAGGAACATTTATATCTTCCAATAACTTAAAAGTTTAATCCATGCGAGTACAAAGGTAAGTAAGGTGCATGTCCTTACATAACAAGCAAGGATTCTTAAATTTAACTTTTTTACTCTTAACGACAGAGTCATTGGCTGACAAGGCATCATCGACATGATAACCAAAGGCTGACGACTCAGGTTGTGGAGAGGCCTTAGACCACACTTCTAAAACTTGTGACAAATGTAATATACCAAACGTATATTACATTTATTAATAAATTATTAATTATTAGTTTAGGGATTAATTATCTAATTATTAAGATGTTGTGTCTCCTAATGAGAAGACACAACTATTCGACTTATGGTCATATAAAAAAAATTAACCATTGCATTGTAAAAATCATCAATTCAATTATACAAATATTTTTATTTATCTAATATGGTAAATATGTAAGGTGTTACCTTACAAGTGGTATTAGAGCTTCAGGCTCGGCTCTCTATGCACTCTCATATTCTTCCTCGGGTAAATCATTCTCACTTTTTCATTCTACATTTTTTCCTCGTTACTTCCACTATCCTTCTTTCCATTTCCCTCATTTTCTCACTCATTCCAACGTCCCCCCTCATCAATCACTTCCTCGCTCCCGCCACCAAAGAGCAGTTTTTCTCTTTGACTTATGGTTAAAAAAACAAATAATAATAATAATAATAAAACACTTTTATTTTGGTGAAAAATAAATTACAAACTAGTGGTTTCATTCAATTACTAAATATTTGAAGAAATAAACGAAGTTCCTCATGGGAGAGAAGAAAAAAGGGAAAATGAGAAGGAAAAAGAAGGAAACATAAATAAAATAAAGTAAAAAGTAAAAAAGAAAAGCCATCAACAAACCAGTTCATGGTTTTATTGAACCTGTCCATGGTTTTATTGAACCTGTCCATGGTTTTATAAAACTAGCCCATGGTTTTATTTTATAATTCTCTTTTCGCAAATATATCCCATCTCCATATTCCCATCCAAAACAATATAAATATTAGAAAATATATTATTATTATTATTATAATTTGAAAACCATAAATTCATCCATACCATTATATCTTGTCCACGCGTTACTCTTTACTCCTCTTCCATACCATTACTCTCTGCCTTAAACCCTAAATCCCACTATTTAAAAATAATAATAATAGTAAAATTATTATTATTATTATAACATTTGAAAAAAACTATATATATAGTTTATAAGAACAACAACAACAATAATAATATTAAAGAATTAATTAATTGATAATTATTATTAAAAAAAAAATCAAATTCTCAAAGACTTCGAAGATAGAAATGTCATCTTCACGGGATAAAAAATTTTAAGGAATTGAGAAAGTAAACAAAAAGTGGGAAAAATATAAAGAAGACTTTAAAACTCTAAAGGAAATGATAAAAAATTATTTGAAGAAAGAATGTGAAATAGAAAACGAAAAATAAAATTACACAAGAAATCAACCAAGAAGAAACAAGTGACGCAATTGGAATCAAGGATGAACTCATAGTAAGATTAGACCCCGAAGAATTTTTTGTTCAAACCGAGCTAATGTTGAGAGAAAACGATGAAGAATCCTATGAAGGAGAAGCAACTACGACATCTCACTTTTCAAGCAAGGGAAAGTAGGAAACTGTTATGACACCTACGATAGCAGAAGCAATTATTCCCCCTGGATTTCCAAATAAGAAAAAGCTGGAAACTGATTTTGCACCCTTGACAAAAAAAGATGGACTCAAGGAAGAACTTGTAGCAAGATCAGACCCGAAGAAATTATTGCTCAAACTGAGCCAAGGTTGAGAGAAAATGATGAAGAAGCCTACGAAGAAGTGGTTACGGTCTCCAAAGTCTCAAGTGAGGGAAAGTTGGAAACTGCATTTGCACACACAACAAAAGAAGCAATTGTGACTCCCAAGTTCCTATGTAAAGTGGAACAAGGTATGACGACAACTCCTAAATATTCAAGCAAGGAAGAGTCTGAAGTCGCTACTTCAACTACAAAGGAAGGGAGGACATGACGATTGCCTCCTTATATTCATCCTCACAAAATATTTTGGCCACCAGACTCCAGGAGGGATAACGAAAGACACCCCATCTACAAACCTCAAAATACGATACTTAGTAAAAAATACGTACGTCTACCAGAATTTCACTGCAGCTTCTTACAAGGTAGGGAAGTAAGGAACATTAATATGCCGGCTGAAAAATCTATAGCATTTTCTTTTGGAACTCCAGAACAAGGACTTGTTAAGGAAGACAATAACAAAGACGATGAAACAAAAGAGGTAGAAGACAAGGATATGAAAGATTAAGATGATATTGCAAATCACAATGTCAATATCAATTGTAACGAAAACGACGATGATGTAGATTGTAATAATAATAAAACAAAAAATACGGTTAAAAATGAATTCATTGTTAACAACAATTATAAAAAATTTAAAGTCATGGAAGAATGCAATAATGAAAATAAAAGCATCCAGAATGACCTTAATCAAGATAACGTAGAATAACGAAACCCATAAAATGTTGTGACAAACAAAGAAATTAACATCTACCAATGGTTGTAACTCAAGATGTTCTAGAATCTCAACATCAAAAGATTCCCCGGGAACAACTAAAGATAAGCTTGTCAGACAAGGAAGTAAGTCCATTATTAGTAGTTGCTGCTACAGATAAGAAAACCATATCAAATCATGCATAAATACCTGAAATCTATATCAAATTAGAAGATCAAAAGAACACTATTAGATTAGAAGCTCAGAAGAATAATCCATATAATTGTTATTCATTTATCTACATGATTATTTGCATGAAAAGATCTGAATGGAAATGAGACCAATTCTTTCAAGAGCTGCTAAACTGTGGCACCATTATTCGTGGAAAAAATTCTAGTTGTGGCACTCTCATAGAAGATTCGTGGATGAATCTTTTCATAGTAGGATAACTTGTAATTTATTCATTTTTTACAAAATTAGTTATGGTTTATATTATAGAAGTAGTGGAGAAACCACTGAAAGAGATACAAATTTATGATTTATAAATAAACCAGAGTAGTCTATGCCATCCGTTTCCAAAACAACCTTGCTTGATCAAACTAATCATAATTATAGTCAAGAGGATGCATAGGACCTCATCTCTTAAGGAGGTAAGACTGAATAGAGGTGAAGATTTACAGAGACTTCATTTCTGATTAATACAATCGCTTTATTAGCTACTTGATCTACTTTGGAATTCAGCTCACATAGAATGTGAAAGAACTCTAAATGTCGAAAAGACTTTGAGATAGAGAATATTCTTTTGAGCAATCTAGCAAGCCTTAAGTTCTGACAATGACTTGCTCCATTCATAGCCTGGATTATTAACCGAGAACCTCCAAATACAATGTCTTGAGCAACCCCCTTGGCTTCCAATTGCTTAGGTCCTTGTTAAAGCCCATAAACTTCAACCATGTTGTTTATGTCATTTCCTATATTCCAGTAATATTCAGTTTCAATTTTCCCTTCAGGGCAGATGATGGCCCCTCCCCCTCCCGCCATCACTACATTCCCCTTCGAAGCTCTGTCAAAGAATAGTTTGAAAATTTTCCTCTCTTTCATCGAGTTTTCAAACTAAGATTGATCCAATCTTATTTCCCAAACTTCCAACAACCTCTTAGCCGTAGCTGTATCTAAATAAGAAAAGTTGAAAGAGTGCAGCCAATTAACCTTGTTGGCCGTAAGTTTGATTTTATTTTTAGGAAGTAAAGACACATTAAGAATCTCTCCCATAAGAGCTTGTGTCTTAGCTGTGATTTTTTCAAGTGGTTGGGCCTTGCTTGGAAGGTTCTTAGATTACGTTCAATCCATATATGCCAAAAAATGACTTTTGGAAGCTTCAGCCAGCCATTTTTTAATTCTTTTTTTTCCAATGCTCCATTATACACTTGCTCCTAGCTGACAAAACAATGTTGTATATTTCCTGGCGTCTCAGTATTGCCAAACCATGGACTAATCATATGATCCCACAAATTTCAGGCATAAGGGCAGTCTAAGAATAGGTGTTGAACGGTTTCTTTACTTTCAAAGCACATTGATAAGCAGAATGGGCCACTGAAGCCTCTCCTTTATAAATTGTCTCTGGTTAGAATCCTTCCATGCATCAGCGTCCAACTGAACATATTGATTTTTGGCAGAGTTTTAACGTTCCACACTCTTTTCTAGATCAACAGATTGTTGGGCACGTTTGGAAGCACCAAGAACATCTTGTATCCTTGCGTAGAGGTGTACTTACCAGAGTTACAACCCCATCCTCGTCGGTCTTTCATTCTTCTGGCCATTGGCGTTGATCCAGATTATTTATCAAGAAATTGATTCTTCTCTTCTTCAAGTTCTACTGGGAAATCCAGAAGAAACCAACCAACCCATCGATAGGGTGGGGCATTGTCCCATCGAGAAATGCCCCAAGGCGTGTTTAATCCATGACTTTCTAACCAGATTTTGAAGCCTGGTAGAGAGGAGAGAAGGGGCTTCCCCAAGATGGAGTCCTGCCAAAACCTTACATGTTTGCCATTGCCAGTGATCTAGTGGAGATATTCTTTGAACCAAGGCAGGGCCTTCTTGCAGAGAGAAAATATGGGAGAACCTTGCTTGATCACAGGTTCAGAATCTAGACACCGAAGCCTTGAACTTGAAAAATATTTGTGCCTGAGCACCTAACTGCTCCAGGAAGGCTTTGTTTCAATCAAATTCCAAAGAAGTTTAGCTCCCATCACCAAATTTTGGAACTTTAGATCTCTAATCTTAAGACCTCCTTCCATCCGAGGTAGTTTGATTTTCTTCCAGCTAATAAGGGCAAATTTATTTCCTCCACTATTTTTTCCTCCTTTCCAAAGGAAGGATCTCAGCAGGATTTCAATAGTGGTGATAGTTTTGGAAGGAGCCAATAGAATTAAACATTGATATAAGGGATAATTGTTCAGAATTACCTTTCTCATTACTAGCTTCCCTGCCAAATTCAACCAAACTACTCCCCAAGCAAGGTTTTAAAAAAAAACTCAATCAATGGGCTCCAATCAGAACTTTTCAATTTGTTTTTTTTAAATTGGAACCCCTAGATATTTAAAGGAATCCTAGGTAGTTTCTCCTTTAATTCCTAAAATGTGAGAGATTCCAAACAACTCCCTGGGGTTTATATTCCAACTATAAATCGAGCTCTTTTTAAATCTAGCTTGCTTATAGAAGCTTGGCAGTAGGAGTCCATTTCAGTCTTGAATCTTCTAGCTATGAGCTAGGTGGTGCTTCCCGAAAATATTGTGTCATCTGCAAAATGTGCATGGTTGATGTCTTTAGTTCCCCGATCCATCTTGATGCCAATTAAATCTTGGTCCCTCTTGGCTTGCTCGAGTTGGAGGCTAAGCATAGAATCTTGAATTGCATATAGCAATGGAGAGAGTGGTCAGCCTTGCCTCAGGCCTTGAGAGGCTTAAGAGAAGGTTGTCACCCTTCCATTAACAAGGGGATCTATCTAAGGATTACTTATACAACCTTTGACCCAACGAATGTCGAAGCTTGTTTCAAATCCAAACCTTAGCATTACTTCAAAAATAAAGGAATGACAAACTCTGTCAAACTCATTAGCTAAGTATATTTTTAGCACCATACCTTTTTCACCGTTCTTCAGACTAGATTGGATTGCCTCTTGAACCAAAATGATATTATGCCATATTATCCTGCCTTTAATGAAGCCTCCTTGATTCTCTGGAATGATACGTGGCAAGATGCTTTTTAATCTCTTAGCCATAATTTTGGTGATTATCTTATAGCCAATATTACATACTGAGATGGGCCAAAATATGTCAAATGAGATAACATATTCCTCTTTGGGGATTAGTGCTAGAAACGTCGAGTTTGTGCTTCCACCGATTTCTTCACACTACTGAGATCTTAACACCATTTTAAATAAATCCTTCTGCACAATTTCCCAACACACCTTAATAAACTTTGCATTGAATCCATTCGAGCCTTCTGCCTTATCGTCTTCCATGTCTTCCATGACAGATTTTAATTATTCAATCGTGATCCTTCGCATCAGGTTATTATTATCCTTTCTTTTGACTAGCCCTGGGACTATATCCATAAGCTCATTCGTTGGATTGATGACTAGCTCTGCTAATTAGATGTTGTTGAAGTAATGAGAAGATTCCATTTTAATTTTTTCAAAGTCCTGGATAACTTGATCATGAGAATGAATCTCATGTACAGCTTTGTAATTCTTCCTCGCCTCTGCATGTTTATGAAAAAAGGCAGTGTTTCGATCCCCGGATTTAAGCCAGAGACATCTCGATTTCTGTCTCCAAAATTCTTCCTCCTGTCTACATGCAACGTGTAACTCTTAGTGAAGAGTTACTTCCTTTTATAAATATCCCTTTGAAATATGGTTTTCCTCCATGGAAAGATGATGGGCCTCTAACGTTAACATGGCTTTGGCTCTTCTTTAATCCGGGGATGCTACAGATTTGGCCCACGACTTGAGCTCCCTCTTAAATCTTCTCAAATTTTCTTCCCAAACATAGAAGGGGGAGCTCGTGATCGGAGTTGACCAAGTTTCATCTAAAATCCCTAATAATTCTTTGTGAGAATCCCATTAATGGCTAAATCGAAAAGGGAATAGGATGATATTTTGATCTTTCCTCACCTCTAGAAGGACAGGCTTATGATCTGAGCCCCCAAACGACATGATTTTGGAGGAAGGATTCAGTCCTAGAAGAAGGAAGGAGTCTTAGACCAAAAATATATCGAGCCTGACAACTATGTGCCCAAGCCCCAGCCTCTTGTTACTTCAGGTGTACTTCCCTTTAGACGAGATGACATCTGAAAGATCCCATTCCAAGATAAGCTCGTCAAATTTCTCCCTTATAGGGTCTTTAACCAATGACCCTCCTCATTTTTTCAGCTTGATTTAACGTGACATTTATATCACTGACTATAATGAAATCATCCAGCGAGTTGCTCCTTTCATCCCTTAGGATATTCCAACAATCTTTTTTTCAGCATATAAGGCAGGGACATAAATATTAAAGATGCTTACCTGGATATTAGATTCTTTATGCAGTAGCATAGTGAGAATCCAATGAAAAAAATGCTTGGAATCAATTAATTCAAATTTCTGAACATCCCATAGCATTCCAATTCCTCTTGAGGCTCCCTTGGAACTGACTGCAAGTCCTCCTCCTTTCTTCCAAAAGTTTGCACTTACCTGAAGAAATGCTTCTTTCTCCATCTTGGTCTCTTTGATCAGTAAAATGTCTGGTTGGGATAATCTGATCAAGTCTTTCATAGCTTCTTCCTTAACTGCACTGCCTAGATCTCTACAGTTCCAAGAGAGGAGCTTCATAACTTACTCTTGGTAGATGACGGAATTTTTTTCTGGAATTGACCTTATTGACGAGTGTTTCTAGGGTTTCGAAGAATTTTTTCCAAGGTTAACTGGGAGCCTTGCAGTTTGTCCTTGTATGTGGCTTGTTCCCTCACTTCTTTAGTCGATTTCCTTCCTCTTTCCTTCTTCTTTCCAGGTGTAATCATCTCAATTTCCCCTTTCTCTTCATCAGTATCAGATTCCTCCTCTGATTTTTCCTGATTTCCTCCTTCCTTTACCACCTCTGCTCCTGAATCTAAATGGGACAATGGGGCGTTGTCTTTCTTAGACTGGATAGTTAAGGAAACTTCTTTATTTGGTTCTTTATTCTCTCTGGTGTTGGAGTTCTCTTCAATAATTAGAGGTACACCCCTAGTCTCACTGGCCTTATGAAGTTCTCGATTTACCTCCGGAGGGGTTTTCCCCGACACATTCTTTTTCACCTATTTCCTTTGTGCTTCCCCGCTTTTTAGCTTTGACTAACTCTTCTTTACTGCTTGCCACCCTTTTCTTGTTGGACCTCCTACTTTTGTGGGCAATTACGGAATAAATGCCCATATTCATGGAAACCTTTGCACTTGAATGGAAGTTGTTCATAGCCCAGCTTTTGAAAGTGATACCAGGTTCCAACTATGAGCTTGATTGCTTTCTGGTAAGCCAGCTTCTAAATCCACCTCCACACAGATACGGGCACAGGCATATTGGTCTTTGGGACTTTCCATGTAAATATATCTTCTTAGGGCGTTTCCAATTGCTTTAAGCGATTTTGGATTCCAGCAGTGCATTGGTAGGCTTGGTAGCCTGACCCAAACTGGGACGACTTTGGGAATATCTGCCTCGAAATCAAAGTCTGGCGTCCAACCATTTAGATAGAGGCCTTACGACCCCATGAAATAGGGACCATTTTAGAATATTAGGTCCCTATCTTCCTTAGATTCAAAGTTGAACAAGAAATAGCCTCGACCCACTGAATAAGATGCTATGTTTTTAGAGATCAAAGGCCTCCAGTTCCTCTGAAACCAGCTCTCGATGGATTCTAGGGATGGACATAGTTCGGTGAATTTTCCTATCAGCGCCCAATATTACAGTGAGAGTTCAACGCGAATGGTATCCTCCGGCAGTAGATAAACAACCGATACATCCTCAATCCGCTTAACAAATTTTGGGGGGGCTCCATTAGAAACTCTCTTGCTTTGCGCTAAAACTAATCGCGTGAACACTTCTGAAATCGGGGCAGAGAGTAGCCCAGATTTTCCCTCCTCAGCATCCATTGGGCCTGCAAACTCCTCACTTCCTGTTATCCAAGTCCCCTTGAGGCAACCTCATATCCAGCACCTAGCTGTCGTTGCTACCAATGCAGCTTGAAGTCACCCTTCACGATACGATCCCCACCAAGCCTATAGCAGACTCAATCCCCAACAAAGATAACTTGTAATATACCAAAATATATTACATTTATTAATAAATTATTAATTATTAGTTTAGGGATTAATTATCTAATTATTAAGATGTTGTGTCTCTTAATGAGAAGACACAACTATTCGACTTATGGTCATATAAAACATTTTGACCATTGCATTGTAAAAATCATTAATTCAATTATAAAAATATATTTATTTATCTAATAAGATAAATATGTAAGGTGTTGCCTTACAACAGACCATGACAATGCTTAAGTAGGTGGTCACCCTTGCAAATCCTATAAGGGAATTTGAGTTGATAAGTTGTTTTTACAGGTAGAGGAACACTCTCAACATTGTGAGAAGTAGTTTGTTGAGATTTGATTTATTGTTTGTCTTTCTTCTTCTTAATCTTACATTTCTTCTTCTTCTTATCACCTAATTACTGGCATTACAACTTTTGTTAGACGAAGAAGGAGAAAGGAAAGAAGACACATCTAGCAAAGAAGGAAAAGGATCAACTTGAGGTTGGTGTTCTCATGGTGGAGAATTAGCATTCAAGACATTGGGTACATTTGGGTTCACTGGATTGAATAACCACGCAAGGAAGGAAAAGGATCAACTTGAGGTTGGTGTTCTCATGGTGGAGAATTAGCATTCAAGACATTGGGTACATTTGGGATCACCGGATTGAATAACCACGCCGGTAATCCAATAGTCAATCCGAGAATATTCAAAGTGGCAATGAAGGGAGGACCAACATTTCCAAAGGAAGGAAAAAATGCTCCCCTGGAGAAGGGGTCTCTTGGTTACTAGTCCCAGAAGATGTTTAGCCATATCTTTCTAATGAAGCTACTTCTCTCTCTAAGGCCTTCTAACTAAACACACAACAAGCGCTACTCAATCTAAAAGCAATAAACAAACTTATGATAGGTGGGATATACAAGCCGAATCCTTGCAGGAGTGTCAAGTCATTGCAACTCGTGATATATTGTAGGGTCCAACAGTAATACTCGGCCCAATTTTCCAGAGCACTAACCAAGGAGGATTATGATCAAATCCCTGACCATATTACTCAACTACTTGATAGTACATGCATAATAATCTTCCTGAGTGTTGTTATCAGTGTATTGCAACAATAAGATGGTAAACTGGTTTACTTGGTTGTTCTCAGAATCCTAAATATGTCTCCCGATATACACAAGGTACATGGGAGCTCAAATCCGTTGTAGCGTTGTCTAATGCATGACCTTTCGAAAGGGGCCTTCCTATATACCATCAAGTACATGAAAGAACCTTTCTATATACCATCAAGTACGTGAAAGGCCTTTCTATATACCAATTAGTACATGGAAGAACCACATAGTCCCCAAGATGCAGTGCAAGCAAATAACAACGACTCTTATGCTTAAAGACATTGAAACACATCTCTAACCTAACACACAATCTTTCTAAAAGTTTTAACTTAACTAGCACTTGATTTTATCTTATGCAGTTAAGTGGACAAGGTGAAGTTAAGACTTGACTCACAAACCATGCAATAATGATATGCAAGTCTTTTTCTTTCCCTTTCAACAAATGCTCTACTTAAAGACAGAGTGAGAGGTTACTTTCCAAATTGCAAAATTCAATAACGTACACCCAAACTTGAAACTGGAATGAAACAAATCTTTGAATTTGGTTTCCTATCTTTCCAACAAGAGTGGAAAATAGATCTCTAAAGCTAAGAAGAAAAAGATTTAACTAACGTTTCCAATCAAAGACTAAAACAAAAATTATTTACAAATTATGAAACTTGTTTTTTTTTCTTTTTATTTTATATAAAATTAAGATTTAACCAAACAACTCAACCAACTTTCAACTTCAAGTTCGACATACTCGGCAATTTTAATGACTTGTATTTGACATTGATTCATACTAGATTTGAAGTCTTACAACAATAAACTTGTACTTAACCATGCATATATGCTTGGTGTGTCAAGTAACATCGATCATGCACCCAAACATTTCCTCTTCAATGAAATAAGACCAATTTACAACCATATAACACATTTGGTGAAGGAAAACCCCATATACCAAATCCATAACAAGGTGAACTATACTAGAAACACTCATTGTATTCAATATATGTAATATCAACTTATTTTTCATTGCAACTCCCTTGATGAACCATGTGCTATGCTTTTTCCACAATAAATATAGAAGTATTTCAAATGTTTCATTTGAAAAAAAATAGCCAATAATAAACACTGCATGGTAGTAGGGATTTCTACTCCAATCTTGTCAACAATTCTCAAAACTCGGATTCGCCATGGTGACAACTTCTTACAGTAATCCATATATCAATATTGTCATTATCACAAGGATAATTTATGTTTCAACATGGCCTTCTTAGAGCCACAATAGACTATGCTTCAGAACTCCAGAGAAAATTGATTTTGTATATGTTATCTTAAACATTTTTATCAAAATTGAACTCGTTGTTGTTGATACCATCATCAATCTAGTAGTATCTAAAGATATTATAGGCGTATTAGTATTATTATAAATTTACAAGAATTAAAGGTGTCCATGAACACGACCCTTGGTCTGTATCTGTTACATAAAATAATAAACAAATACGTTAATAATAATTAATAATAGTATCAATTTATTCAATATGTGGGTTATTTCAGTAATTGTGGGTTTCTCGAATAAATTCCACTCCAGTGGTATCCCGGATACGGGAATTGTGCATAACACTGGATTCAGTGTTACAGTGGTATCAAAGCTAGTCTAATTCGACACGTGGTTTTTTATAAGAGAAGAAGAAAGCAAGAAAGTATTCGTGGAGAAAAGAAGAAGAAAAAAAGAAATAAAAAAAAGAATAAAAAAACAACACATTGTTTTATAAAACCACATGTGGTTTTATAAAGCAATCAACAACGTATATTATTTTAATCTTATTCAACCATTATAATAGTTATTACTATTCTAATAAGTATTATATATATATATATATATATATATATATATATAATTTCTATTTTTTCGCTAAATAAGACAAAATAGCTTCTAATTATTCGACCCCACATACTAGAACATTGATAACATATTTAAAAAACCAATTCAATAAATTGGAGACAAAGTTGAACATCAAGCTAAACATTATCATAAAGAGTTTGGAAAATTATAACTCTAGTAATCCCCCTAAACAACAAAGTACTTCGAGTAAACTAATTGCCCCACCCACAACTACATCGCCAATGAAATCATCTCTGTATAAAGCATCTCCAAATCCACCAACCTTCGACAAGGATTATGATGAAGGGGAAGCTAAAAAAAAAGATGGCATAACTGATAAAGATGATACAAGAGAGAAAGATCTAGTAAACCCTTAATCAATGAAGAGGAGATTAATGATATCGATAAAGATAATAAGAAAGACCAAGACAAGGATACAAAATATCACAATGGTGACGCAAATAACAATGATATATGTGATAAAAATGAAGACGATGTTGACCAACATTGTGGTGAGAATCAAGCCAATGTTGCTAACAAAAACGATGATCAATGCAAAGAGAAGGGATGGCCTCCACAGTGTGTAAGAGAAATCAAGTCCAAGAAATAATATATTTTAGATTCAAACTCTACGTTGTCTATTATTTTATCTCAAAAGAACATCAATGGGGACAACTATAAGATTAATCACACACAAGATAAGATTGGTGTCAAGTCTGTCAAGACCGTTCAGTTGATGATAGAAAGAGATAAAATATACAACCATGCAAACAACAAAAGTGTAAACGAAACTTCATCAAGTACACACTTAATGCAGATTCCAAAACAAAAGAAACAAAATGAACCATTGGTTGTAATCAAATTTGAATGTTTCAAGTCATCAGTTTGACATAGAGCCAGAATAAAAGAGAATATCAACGCACTCAACTTTTAGGACAAAGTTGCCCTTAAGGGAAGAGCAATGTTACATAAAATAATAAATAAATACGTTAATAATAATTAACAATAATTAATAATAGTTAATAATAATAATCAATGAATATTAATTATAATGAGAAGTTGCGACTCCTCAAAGCTTAAGCCCAAGCTATACTTAAGTGGGACAATTCATTGTTAATTTATCATCTTATATCTTATCGACTATTCAATATGTGGGTTATTTCACTAATTGTGGGTTTCTCAAATTGAGTCCACTCCAAGTGGTATCTCGGATACAGGCATTTTCCATAACACTAGACTCCTTGTTACAGTCACAACGGTTCTTGGGAACAAAGCGAGTATTGAAAATGAAAGGGATCTTAACATACATCCAAAGCATGAAGGTATAGATGGGGTATTCCAGGACGAGAGGAGACTCGATTCTGTTATAAATATGGATGAAATAGCCCCATTAAATATAAATTGTCCAATTCTATATCTTGTCGTAGCATATGCTCTGTAAAATGAGGATGAGTGGACATAGACTCCAAAATGTTGATCTCTACTAATACACAATACTCCTTGAGCCTATAACCCCTATTGGTATATTGGTTGGGGACATACTACATCCAGTGAGTGAATCTCTTCATCATGGTGTATTCCATGAGAATGAGTGAATTCAGCCTCTCCCCAACATGAATGTTCTACAACGGCTTGGATCCCACATTGTCTACAATGTAGTCTAGCACCTGCGATTACTCCTCCAATAAGGCACGCATTTTCTTGTCATATAGAATCTTCTTATATACCATGTTTTCCTTAAACCATGTTTTCGTCCCTCACAAAATGCTCTCATACGTAGCAAATCCTCTCACACAATTCTCGTCAAACCTCTTTAACATGTCTCATGGATCAAAACCCTTAAACTCTATTAACAAATGTTAGAATTCAACCATAAGTATTTAACACGTCCCATGGATCAAACCCACAATTTTTGTCGAACCTATTTAACACGTCCCATGAATCAAAACCCTTAAACTCTATTACCAATTGTTAGAATTCAACCCTAAGTCTTCACACACTCACATATGTTAGAATTCAGCCATAAGTCTTCACACACTCACATATGATGCCAAGGATTGGAGCTGCCGCCGGACGGGTCTGGAGGGACGAAGATTGGAGCTGCCGCCGGACGGGTCTGGAGGGTTACTTGTGTAACTACGGCGGTCTGCGACTACGGTGGTCGGCGGCGCTCTGTTGTTGTGGAGATATCGGATCTTCTGGGTCATGCGGCGGTGGTTCTGGTGCAGTCGGTATCCGATAGCATAGTGCTGCGTCCATTCTTGGTCTCCTGATCTTGCGAGGTTTTTGGTGCGGTCGGAATCCGATAGCATAGAGCTGCGTGGATTGAGGGTGCCGATTCTGATCTTTGCGAGGTTTCTGATGCGGTCGGAATCTGATAGCATAGAGCTGCGTGGATTGAGGGAGTCGATCCTGAGGAGCCTTTTCTTGCATGCGGTGGATCCGTTGTTTTCTTGGTCTTGTTTTTGATTCTTGAGAGTGTCTATCCTGATCTTGCGAGGTTTCTGATGCGGTCGGAATCCGATAGCATAGAGCTGCGTGGATTGTGGGAGTCGCTTCTGAGTCACCAATGAGCCATTTCTTGCTCAAGGCTGAGCGGTTTTTTGTGTTATCTTTTGGGACTAAGACATATATTGCATATTTTGGATGTCTTATTGAATAGATGTGACCTATTTCTGGTCTTTTTTTATGACAGCTTTTGCTGATGATATTTGGACTGTGAAGTTCAACTTCATAGTTTGTATTGACAACTTTTAGTTGTTTCAGATTCTGGATTAAAGGTATATTGTGCTCCTACATGAGACAATTATCTGTTTTGTAATGTCAACTTTTTAGTTGGCTTTTTTTGGTATAATGGACTTTAGGGCCATCTGCAAAATGTGAATAAAATATTTACGATTTTTTTTCTTTGAAAAAAAAAAATATGATGCCAAGGATACAGGTTCTCTTTTATAATGGATAATTTTCTTCTCCATTCACATATTACAAGATGAGTTAATTCTTCACCACATGTTCAAAGCAAGTATAAGATCAAAACATCAAAACAACCTTAAAGTAATAATAATGAATACTAGATAAGGGTAAGATTTCTTGAAAGTTAAATAAACCAAATCATGAATTATAGACATACGCACGACCGCCATATGTGATGACCAAAACAATACATGATGAATGAGGTCAAATGACAATGTTCTTTGATAATCTAGAGAAAAATAAATAAAAATTTCACAACCATACGTAGGGAAAATGAACATTCATATTGTGTTGACAAAGGTTCAAGACAAAAACATGGAAAATAAATTTCCTCATAAGAAAACCCTCCTCAACCACGTTATCGATCCATACAATATATGCACACATCATTCATACAATATATGCACACATCATTAACATTGTTTTGTCATTGCCTCCTTATTATATCATAAAAAAAGGGATTACATCATATTGGAGAACACAATTTCATTCTACAATGAAGAATATGACATAGGAAACATGAAACAAAGCTTTTTCATAATAATAATAATAAAATTGAATTATGAAAATTAAAAAAATTGCTTGATATTCAGTAAAGTACACTTTATTGCAATCTAAGCATACTTGCTCACTTAGTTTCTCCATGGAATTGTTATTTATTGGAATGATATTTGTTGGAGTAAGGCCCCGCAGCTACAGGAAAAGCTGCCATTTTGGCGGATAGACAGTTTGGTGAAGATGAAGAGATAAGGTAAAGATACGACGCCGTAGCATGTTTCTAGCTACAGAGCAGAGCCGGAAACTATGACTATCGGGGCAAAGAAGTCAAAGAAGACGACAGTACCTGAGCGACCGAGAGGAGAGAGCTCACCCACTACATTGAAGGCAGCGGCGGAAGACAGGAGGGCTCAGCTACCCTCATAAAGGAAAAGGAGCAACGAGGCCAAGGTATTGAAGACGAAGGACAGAAAAGGGAAGCGGTGCACAGTACCCATGGTCAGCGCCGGGAAGCATGGAAGACTGCAGAGAGCAGTGGTGTGACGAAAAGCGGCTACCCCAAGTATAGATATTCCGATTGTCACTAGTTAGGGTTTTTGGGTTACTGTTGGGACAGGCCCACAGTGTTGTAATGGCGAAACCTTCGGGCCGCCTATAAAGGGATGTATTTTGTATTGTAAAAGGGTTGGGTAGTTAGACAAGTAGACACTTAGACAGTTATATTATAGAAGCTGAGCTCTGGTTCTGTTATCAGCGGTAGTTATCTTACTGTAACCAGTAGTTAGCTAATCGAGCATGTATGTAACAATCCCTAGGGATTGATAGAGAGAGGGAGAGAATATTGTAAGAAGGCAATATAGAGATAGAAAAGAGATCTAAGAGAGAAGGGCTCCAGGCTGTGTGCGGAGTTACCAAGAAGATCTCGAGCTGCATATGCGGTGCAGCAGAACTGTGTACTCTCTCAAGATATAATAAAACACAGTTCTGTGAACGTAGCTTCTACCCTGGAAGTGAACCACGTAAAATTAGAGTGTTATGTGATTGATTCATGTGATTGTATTTACTTGTTGTATCTGTCACTCATTACATGAACTTTGCTTGCAGTTTAATGTATGTATGTGTTATTCAGTTCATAGCATTATAGAATGATAAAGGCAGGTTGAAGTCTTTAAGTATTATGTATAAGAGTTTGTCTATGTTTCACTCAAGACAGTTAAGAGTCGCAGTGTAAAGCAGCCTTGTATGTTGAGTCCTGTAAGTCGAACACAAATAACACTAGGTACGCTGAGCCGCAGCGGTAGGATATCGCAGGGAGGCGATATCGCACCATCAGAGGAGTTGTGGTGCGCGGTACAGCAGGTTAAGGATCGAGCGTAGGAGAGAGTTACGTGTTGCCCAGGACACAGCGATGCGATAAGGGCTAGAGTCATCGCGAGTAAGAGGAAACTGCGCATCACGGAGAGAGACCTCACGGGTTAAGAAGAGCTGCGAGGCACACACAGGATGCCACAGAACCTGGTCGAAGACACTTGAGTCTTTGGCCAACCCATTAGAATCACTTCGGGTGAGACTTCAGGCCGCTCTGCGGTCTGTCGCCAAAAGGGCCAGTGAGCTAGGGGTGTTGTTGGTACATTACAGCAGACCCGGACCAGGTTCTGTGGCATCCTGTGTGCGCCTCGCAGCTCTTCTTAACCCACGAGGTATCTCTCCGCGATGTGCAGTTTCCTCTTACTCGCGATGACTCTAGCCCTTATCACATCGCCATATCCTGGGCAACACGTAACTCTCTCCTACGCTCGATCCTTAACCTGCGGTACCGCGCACCACAACTCCTCTGATGGTGCGATATCGCCTCCCTGCGATATCCTACCGCTGCGGCTCAGCATACCTAGCGTTATTTGTGTTCGACTTACAGGACTCAACATACAAGGTTGCTTTACACTGCGACTCTTAACTGTCTTGAGTGAAACATAGACAAACTCTTATACAGAATACTTAAAGACTTCAACCTGCATTTATCATTCTATAATGCTATGAACTGAATAACACATACATACATTAAACTACAAGCAAAGTTCATGTAATGAGTGACAGATACAACAAGTAAATACAATCACATGAATCAATCACATAACACTCTGATTTTACGTGGTTCACTTCCAGGGTA
>LPNX010351181.1:97722-180222 GCA_001517045.1 Pseudotsuga menziesii
TTAGTCAGACCGCCTATCCATCTGAGATTAGCTAATCAGCAACGGGTATCACCCCTGGGTCGATTACCGCAGGTGCCATTTGACATTGACGGAGTTCGCAGCTCTGCGGACTTTGAAGTTATAGAAATTATTGGCGATAGTAGACCATATCCAGCATTACTAGGCATTGATTGGGCGATTGGTAACATGGCCATTATCGACTTAAAGAGAAGACAAATGACCTTTGAGGACGCGCAGATCTGGGTCATCGCACCGTTAGATCCTCTTTAGGGTCCTAGATACATTGAACCTATCCAAGCAGAGGAAGAGGCACGTAACATGGAGAGTCTCTATCAGATGACTGCGAACCGGAGCGACTACATCAATCCAACCGCAGAAGGGAACATTAGTTGGCGATGCGACAGCTCATGCGCATCGGATTCGGATGTTGGTCTAGAGAATTGGCAGAACAGACTTTACGAAGTCTCAGCGCGCAGATGTGCGTACATGACTAAGTCACTACGATGGATTGGCGCAGAGATCAACGAGATTCCATCATTTCATGGTCTAACAGATGTCCAGGACTTTCTCACATAGTTTGAACAACAAATTCCTCACGAGCAGAGGATCACAGCGATGGACCTTGTAGTACGAGCCACACCTGCAAGATGGTGGTATGCACATAAAGAGAATATCACATCATGGGATGATCTTAAGAGATTGATGGCAATCAAATTCTCTACCAACAGACAGTATGTCCAGCAGCAATACACAGGAGAAAGTGACCCCAGGTCACATATTCAGACGTGTGAACGGAATTGGTCGGACATTCCCGAGGATGAATGGGTTCACCGATTCATTCACACTCTAGATCAAATTCCAAAGAACTGGTACACAGAGACTGAACTGCGCAAGGGAATGACTACATGGCCACTTATGATAGACAACTTTCTACTCACCTTCGCTTTTGAATCTGAGTATCCAAGCATTAATCAGGCCCTAGATGTAATAAAGATTAAGATATTTGAGGATTGTACCCTATCAGTGTCAGCTCAACCTGAATGGGCCATCTAGTTAGAAGAGGCGCTAGAGTGTTATAACTTTGTATCAGAACCAGAGGACGAGGACGAGGATCCTCGCAACATCAACATTTCGGAGTCAGAAGGGACTCGCGATGTTGATGGACCGAAGCTAGAGACTCCAGCTATCATGGAGCCTATCAAGATTAAACAGATCAATATTGGCACAGACACAGAACCAAAGTTTGCCTCTATTGGAGACTATTGGAACGATGAAACAGTCGGACAGATTGCAGACTTGCTACATGACTATCAGGACCTATTTCCCACCAAGTTCACAGAGATGAAGGGAATAGTCGGAGACCTAGGAGTAATGAGGATACCGTTGAAAGAGGATGCTAGACCAGTTAAGCAGCGTCCATATAGATTAAATCCGCGCTATAAAGAAAAATTTAAGGATGAGATCGATAAGATGCTAGCGGCAGGCATCATCGAGCCAGTGGAAGAAAGCGAATGGGTTAGTCCCATGGTCGTGCAAGAGAAGAAAACCAAAGGAGACATCAGGATCTGTGTCGACTTGCGTAAACTCAACGATGCATCACTTCATGATCCATTTCCGACACCTTTCACTGTTGAAGTATTAGACAATGTGGGAGGACAGGAGGTCTACTCCTTCATTGATGGCTTTTCAGGCTATCACCAGATCAGAATCCACCCAGAAGATCGACATAAGACCACTTTTGTAACAGAATGGGGCTCATTCCAGTATACGGTAATGCCCTTTGGTCTTAAGAATGCACCAGCTATCTTTTCTAGAGTAGTAGTTGTTGTATTTAAAGAATACATCCATAAATTCTTAGAAGTTTATTTTGATGATTGGACTATATTTGGATTAATTGACAAGCACATAGGAGATTTAAGAATGATGTTAGAGAAATGTAGGCAGTACCAGATTTCTCTAAACTTGAAAAAATGTATATTCTGTGCACCATTCAGTATTTTGTTGGGTCACATTGTTTGCAGGCAAGGCTTGATGGTAGATCCCGCAAAGATTGCCATCATTGTAAATCTTCCAGCACCCAACTCAGTCAAACAACTGAGGACAGTACTTGGTCATACCGGGTACTACAGAAAATTCATCAAGGGATACGCAAAGATTACAGTACTGATGGAAAAACTATTAAAGAAAGATGTAAAATTCCTATGGAATGAGGAATGTCAGCAGAGTCTAGACACACTTAAAGAGAAGATGGTTACAGCACCCATCTTAGTATTTCCAGACTGGACTAAGCCATTTCATGTACATGTGGATGCATCCGGCATCGCACTGGGGATCGTCTTAACCCAGCCAAGAGAAGGAGGTATCGATCACCCTATCGCATACTCAAGCAGAAAACTATCCACCGCAGAAAAAAACTACACCACTACGAAAAGAGAAGGATTAGCTATGGTGTACGTGCTACAGAAGTTCAGGCACTACCTGTTGGGTGCCTCATTCAAGATGTTTACTGACCATTCCACATTGAAGTATCTGTTCAATAAGCCAATGTTAGGGGGGAGAATCTGCATATGGTTACTCCTCTTTCAGGAGTACGATTTTGAAATCATTGTGAAACCAGGAATATTGAACGCCGGACCTGATCATCTATCGTGGATAGACTCAGGAGAAGAGCCAAGTAATCTAGAGGACAATTTGCCAGATGCACAGTTGTTTTCTATTCAGATCGCAGACGAGTACTATGCTGATATTATTCACTTTCTCACTACAGGATGGGCACCTGATGAGTTTACCAAGCATCAAAAGAGGCAGTTGGTTGTTAAAGCAGCAGACTTCACCCTGATCGCAAGACAGTTATACAAGTTAGGTCCAGATGAATTCCTGCGCAGATGTGTGATGGCGCATGAAAAAGAGGCCATTATTAGAGAAGCACAAATAATGCTAGGTACGTTGAGCCGCAGCGGTAGGATATCGCAAGGAGGCGATATCGCACCATCAGAGGAGCTGTGGTGCTCGGTACCGCAGGTTAAGGATCGAGCGTAGGAGAGAGTTACGTGTTACCCAGGACGCGGTGATGCGATAAGGGCTAGAGTCATCGCGAGTAAGAGGAAACTGCGCATCGCGGAGAGAGACCTCGCGGGTTAAGAAGAGCTGCGAGGCGCACACAGGATGCCATAAAACCTGGTCGAAGACACTTGAGTCTTTGGCCAACCCATTAGAATCACTTCGGGTGAGACTTCAGGCCGCTCCGCGGTTTGTCACCGAAAGGGCCAGTGAGCTAGGGGTGTTGTTGGTACATTACAGTATACCCGGGTCTGCCCGTAGCGACCAACAATATTTTAACTTAAAATTATGTTAATTTTTTTCAATATTAGACAAACTAAAATTACAAAGCATATAAGCTGGTTCATAATGGCACAACCCTCACTTTGAACTTGAAACACAGTCTTAATTCCCCAAACCATCGTTTTCCTAACTAGTAAATAGCAATTCCTCAGCCTATGCATCATCTCCTTGAATTGTCTTTCTTCACCTATTGAGCCCAACATATCCTAGTCCATGACTTCTCTCGTCTTCGAAAGGAACATGTGAAAATGCATAATGAAGATGATGAAAATCCACATTATCCCTAGTGGTCGCAATGAAAACAAATGTAACAACTGTTGGAGTAGGGTCCCGCAGCTACAGAAGAAGCTGCTATTTTGACGGATAGACAGTTTTGGCGAAGATATAAGAGGTAGAGATACGACACTGTAGCAGGTTTCTAGCTATAGATCAGAGCCGGAAACCATGACGTAGAAGACAGAGAAGTCAAGGAAGACGACGGTACCTGAGCGGCCGAGAAGAGAGAGCTCACCCACTACATTGAAGGCAGCGGTGGAAGACAGGAGGGCTCAGCTACCCTCATAAAGGAAAAGGAGCAACGAGGCCGAGGCATTGAAGACGAAGGACAGAAAACGGGAAGCAGCGCCGGTACCCATGGTCAACGCTGGGAAGCATGGAAGACTGCAGGAAGCTGTGGTGAAGGGAAGCGGTGCATAGTACCCATGATCAGCGCCGGGAAGCATGGAAGACCGCAGAGAGTTGTGGTGTGACGGATAGCGGCTACCTCAAAGTACAGATACGCCGACTGTCACTAGTAAGGGTTTGGGTTACTGTTGGGACAGGCCCACAGTGTTGTAATGGCGAGACCTTCGGGCCGCCTATAAAGGGATATATTTTGTACTGTAAAAGGGTTGGTTAGTTGGTTCGTTCAATTGTTAGTTGTTTTGTATATTATTAGACAGTTGTAGAAGCCAAGCTCTGGTTCTGTTATTAGCTATAGTATCTTACTGTAACCAGTAGCTGGCTCACAGAGCATGCATGTAACGATCCACAGGGATCGACAGAGAGGGAAGAGTATATTGTAAGAGGTGCAATATAGAGGTAGAAAAGAGATCTAAGAGAGAAGATCTTAAGCTGCATATGCGGTGCAGCAGGACTGTGTTTACCTTCCCCGAAGCTATAATAGAAACACAGTTCTATGGACGTAACTTCCATCCTGGAGCTGAACTATGTTAAAATTGTGCGTTATGTGATTGCTTGTGTGTTGTGTTTATTTAATGCATCTGTCAGTTATTTTATGAGCCTTGTTACAGTTTAATGTATGTATGCATTGTTCAGTTTGCAGTAATATAAAAGGATAGACATAAGATGAAATCGTTGACATGTTGTATGCGGGTTCAGTTATGCTTTGCTTGAAACAGTCACTAGTCGCAGTGTTGAACAGCCTGTTATGTTGAGTCTTGCAAGTCGACACGAACAACGCTTACCAAGCATCAAAAGAGGCAGTTGGTTGTTAAAGTAGCAGACTTCACCCTGATCACAGGACAGTTATACAAGTTAGGTCCAGATGAAGTCCTGCACAGATGTGTGATGCCGCATGAAAAAGAGGCCATTATCAGAGAAGCACAAATAACGCTAGGTACGCTGAGCCGCAGTAGTAGGATATCGCACCATCAGAGGAGCTGTGGTGCACGGTACCGCAGGTTAAGGATCGAGCGTAGGAGAGAGTTACGTGTTGCCCAGGACGCGGCAATGCGATAAGGGCTAGAGTCATCGCGAGTAAGAGGAAACTGCGCATCGCGGAGAGAGACCTCGCGGGTTAAGAAGAGCTACGAGGCGCACACAGAATGCCACAGAACCTGGTCGAAGACACTTGAGTCTTTGGCCAACCCATTAGAATCACTTCGGGTGAGACTTCAGGCCGCTCTGTGGTCTGTCACCGAAAGGGCCAGTGAGCTAGGGGTGTTGTTGGTACATTACAGTAAACCCGGGTCTGCCCATAGCGACCAACAATATTTTAACTTAAAATTATGTTAAGTTTTTTCAATATTAGACAAACTAAAATTACAAAGCATATAAGTTGGTTCATAATGGCACAACCCTCACTTTGAACTTGAAACACAGTCTTAATTCCCCAAACCATCGTTTTCCTAACTAGTAAATAGCAATTCCTCAGCCTATGCATCATCTCCTTGAATTGTCTTTCTTCACCTATTGAGCCCAACATATCCTAGTCCATGACTTCTCTCGTCTTCGAAAGGAACAGAGATCGCACGACGCGAGCAGAGGGTCGCGCGACGCGCAGAGAAAGAGGCCTTGCGGCTAGCAGAGTTACGAGTCGCAAGTAGGATGCCACAGAACCTGGTCCAAGACGCTTGAGTCCTTGGCCAACCCATTAGAATCACTTAGGGTGAGACTTCAGGCCGCTTCGCGGTCTGTCGCCGAAAGGGCCAGAGAGCTAGGGGTGTTGTTGGTTAAATACAGTAAACCCGGGTCTGCCCATGATAGCCAACAACAACCATTCTCTAGACCATATCATATGCGTAATCAAAACATGGGCGAGGCATGTGTGTGTGTGTGTGTGTCTTTATGTGTGCGCACATACACATACACACACAAATTCAAAATATTCTCTCTCTCTCTCTCTCTCTCTCTCTCTCTCTCTCTCTCTCTCTCTCACACACACACACACACACACACACACAGTCATACACATTGTCTTTGTATGCTATATGCATACCCCAAACATGTAGCGTCTCTTAGGCTCCGCACATGGAGAGAAGGTGAGCGCGATTGTAGCCATTGTTGATGACGTAGTAGAGACCAACGTCCCCATTTGCGCACCTGACTATTTAATAAGCTTAAGCGAGTGCACTACATATAGTGCATAAGTACAATGAATTTAAACAAAATTCAAATTTCAAATTCTCCGTCACAATCTTATTGGATATCAAGTACGATTATTATTTTTGTCAACCCTTTTCGTGCACTTTTTGTACTTTCTAGTAGAGGGCCTTGAACACACTTGGGTTGCACTGAGTTTTGAAGGGTACTTTTCATCATTATGCTTAAGCATTCTTTTCTCCCTCATGTGTGTAGTCTCTCTCTCTCTCTCTCACAAATATAATTTAAGCTCAATTAGTACAAGACCCCTTGTTTTGGGGACTAGGGACCCACATGTGCGCTTCATTTATTGAGGTGCACATAACCTACCCCTCTCATATTTAACCTTGTTACTCCACCCACTCAAGTTGTACATTAATGATGATGAGCGAGCCAATAATTGGACTACTTTCATTTCCATGGTGATTAAGATAATCTTAAAATGGGGCAAAATTCATAAGGATAAAGTTTCATGGTCAAAGTTACCATAAAAAACAATGTTTTTAACAATCCAAATGTAACACCCCGGTTTTGACCCCGTTACATTAGATGTATATGATGTATAAATTGTAAATGATCAGGGTGTGGAGCTAAAGGCCAAGGCCCCACCATTGATCGGTCATGTTATGTTTTGGATTTAAATTTGTCACCGATTGTATATCGGGGCATGTGGCATATATTATGTGGGTCATCATGTAAATATGCATCTATAATTAATTAAATGAACCCGACCAGCTACGATCGCGGCAACTAAATCGAAAGGGGCATGATTTTCACAAGGATAAGGATGTGGGGGAAATTGTTAAACTTTGGCCATGAGATAAAAACCCATGTGTCTTCTTCCAACCACTCTAATTAAATAATTGTTGCTGGTGGTTGAGGTAGTTAATTGCTTTGGGAGTGGGGTGGCAGGACTGTCAGTCCTCACCCTCACGTACACTCCACCCCCTGTTGACTTCACTATGGAGGAAAAACCTTCACGCACTCTCCATTTTTTGGGGACCTCACGATTTTGCTGTTCATCCCTCACGCAGACATTTTTCTTGGCTCCACGAGTTGCTGAACCCCCACATAGTGCAATTTCGCGTCCTCCTGTAGTTGCTCACCTTCCCGCACTTCGAATGGTCTGCTCATTGCTTTCACGCACAGGAATTTTTCCTGGTTTTTACCCACATGGTTTTCCTTCTGCGGATTGGTGAATAGTGCGGCTGTATCCTTTCCTCATGGGCTAATTCGTGGGGTCTGCAATTATTTGTTTGCTC
Organism: Pseudotsuga menziesii; assembly: GCA_001517045.1. Taxonomy (NCBI): domain Eukaryota; kingdom Viridiplantae; phylum Streptophyta; class Pinopsida; order Pinales; family Pinaceae; genus Pseudotsuga; species Pseudotsuga menziesii. The sequence continues at coordinate 105,189 of LPNX010351181.1, forward strand.
ACGCACAGGTCAGAAGATGGTAGTTTATTTCCCAGCATGGTCTGTTTATTTGTTCCCGGTGATTTTGTTGCCCAGGACGGACTGTGATTTTTCCCCTGCTGGAATTGTATTTGTTGTTGTGGTTGGGATTGTGTAATTCACTGGGGAGTCTTTTCCCTGTTTAAGCTATGATAGCTAATTAATTTCCTGAGTGCAATGGTTGGTCTTCGGACTGTGAGAGGAGTGGGGATGGGGGCTTAGTTTTGCTTGATAAACCTGGTGGCGGGAAACCACACAGACAGAGCTAGAGGGTTGGCCTTCTTCTCCATCACCCCTGAATAGGACTGGAAGGAAATGCAGGGCCTGAGGGACTGTGTAGCAGAGAAGGGTGTATATGATGTATAAATTGTAAATGATCAGGGTGTGGAACTTAAGGCCAAAGCCCCACCATTGATCGATCATGTTATGTTTTGGATTTAAATTTGTCACCGATTGTATATCGGGGCATGCGGCATATATTATGTGGGTCATCATGTAAATATGCATCTATAATTAATTAAATGAACCCGACTAGCTATGATCGCGGCAACTAAATCGAAAGGGGCATGATTTTCACAAGGATAAGGATGTGGGGGAAATTGTTAAACTTTGGCCATGTGAGAAAAACCCATGTGTCTTCTTCCAACCACTCTCATTAAATAATTGTTGCTGGTGGTTGAGGCAGTTAATTGCTTTGGGAGTGGGGTGGCAGGACTGTCAGTCCTCACCCTCACGCACACTCCACCCCCTGTTGACTTCACTATGGAGGAAAAACCTTCACGCACTCTCCATTTTTTGGGGAACCTCGCGATTTTGCTGTTCATCCCTCACACAGACATTTTTCTTGGCTCCACGAGTTGCTGAACCCCCACGCAGTGCAATTTCGCGTCCTCCTGTAGTTGCTCACCTTCCTGCACTTCGAATGGTCTACTCATTGCTTTCATGCACAGGAATTTTTCCTGGTTTTTACCCACATGGTTTTCCTTCTGCGGATTGGTGAATAGTGTGGTTGTATCCTTTCCTCACGGGCTGAGTCATGGGGTCTGCAATTGTTTGTTTGCTCACGCACAGGTCGAAAGACGGTAGTTTATTTCCCAGTGTGGTTTGTGTATTTGTTCCCGGTGATTTTGTTGCCTAGGACGGGCTGTGATTTTTCCCCTGCTAGAATTGTATTTGTTGTTGTGGTTGGGATTGTGTAATTCGATGGGGAGTCTTTTCCTTGTTTAAGCTATGATAGCTAATTAATTGCCTGAGTGCAATTGTTGGTCTTCGGACTGTGAGAGGAGTGGGGATGGGGGCTTAGTTTTGCTTGATAAACCTGGTGGCAGGAAACCACATAGACAGAGCTAGAGGGCTGGCCTTCTTCTCCATCACCCCTGAATAGCACTGGAAGGGAATGCAGGGCCTGAGGGACTGTGTAGCAGAGAAGGGACTGATTCCTTGTGTTGGGTGTGTTTGGGTGCCTTAGAGGTCAGGCTAGTTCTGGTGTAGGTGTTCTTGGCTCTGTAATGAGCTCACCATCTTAGCAATTAGCCTTTCCCAACTCCTTGATGGCCTGATAAACCCAACTTTGTTGGCTTGGCTGTGTGTTTTGTATATCCTTGTCTATGTGTAAGCCTGTTAGTTCCCTTATTCCTTGGAGAATCATGCCCAGCTCGGGGGTGGTAGCGTTGCTGAGAGATTAAGGAGCACGCTAGCCTATGGTTGGGTGGAATGTTGCAGCGACGTAGCTGGTTGCGGAGCAAAGTTTTCATAAGATAAGTAATCTTGTCCATTTTTACTTCTGCAACCTTGTTTACTGTTAATGATATGAAATGAACATGTTGAACGGATGCTTGTAGGAATGTATGTTGTTTCCGCTGTGCATGTTAAATGTTCATGTGTGTATGACAAACAATTGCATTGGTGCATGTTCTACTACATTGTATTCTATTCCAGCATTCTGTTTCAGCAATTTTATGCCTGTACATGTTCATGGGGCTCTCAGCCCGTGTGTTTGAAGCTTGTAGTCGCGTCCTCTTCGCCGGTCGGAGGCATGGGGAAGTGACACCAAAATTGTAATTTTAACAAAAAATTGAGCATTGAATTCAATGAAAACAATCCATAAAATATTAAAAGACAAACCAAAACCATTAAAAAAGGTAGAAGTTTTAGATTTTAATGTTCTTGCTCAAAATAACAAGAAGGAAACCAAATTTTTATCCAATTAATAAGTTAATCGATTATCCATAATCTAATTATCAAAGAAGCAAGTCGTAATTCACTATGAAGGCTGCCACATAATAGAAGTTCCAGGCATGACCCAAGTAAGTGTAGTGGTGTAACGGTACCTATGGTGAGGGCATAGGTCTAGGGGTCCATTCCAGGGGGGTTGGGCTACCCTTGATTCCCAATGTTGGAATAATAAGGTTAGCCAGTTGGGGTGAAAAAAATTTCCAGGCATCCGACACAAGCATCTTCTTGGTGAACATCTAGATACCACCACCATACCCCTAAAAGGCTAAAACACATGGCATGGCATTCTAGTTGGATATGTGAGTTGGCATTTGGTGTGGCCCAATAACCTTTTTTAATTTGCATTTATTCCTTTTCAAGGTTTGCTCAAGTGCAAGCCTCCCTCCCCCACTAAAAACAAGTGTTGCATGGCAGCGAATACCTGTCGATCTTGGTAGGTGGATTTGTATGCACTGAATTACACATCTGGTTTGAATTCAAATTGTTTGAATTTTTGCTTATATAAAGATGGATCTTTATATAATTAAGAAAAGAATGAAAAAAAAGAAGATTAACTATCTTGAAACTTTACAATTTTAATTGGTGAAATGGAAGATTAATACTTTGGAATTTCAAACCATGCCAAATATGCTCTAAAATGTTTAGTTTTGATTATAACTTTAACAAAATTTATGTAATAAATGTTTAAGCTTTTTTTAATATAATAATTTAGATCAATAAATTAAACTATTATAAAATAAAATTTAAAAATAAATATTGCGCGCCAAAATTAAGTTATAGCCCATATATACTTTGAAACTTACATCTAAACATATACATAATGTATACCAAATTTAAGAATTTATATTTGAATTCGTTATTTCACAACTTTATATTTGGCATTAATGGCCTTCCTAGTGCCCAAGTTAAAAAGATAGGGTGATCTCCTACGTCAACACTAAACTAATAAATGGAAAACCAGAAGGAGCAAACAAACGAAGCATCTTGAAAATCAGATGGAAGCGGCACTCCTAGATTGAATGGACTGCGGTGCAACGCTCTATACTACAAAAAAACCCGTGCATACCTTTTCCTTACACACTTGATCGTTCAAACCATTTCTTGCAATTGTAGACAAAGCAGAAGGCCTGCAAACAAGTCATCGCCGGAAGTATCACTGTAGCTACCACAGACAAGAATTTCCAGGACCCGAATATGTGTTCGTTCACAAACTCCAGTACAACAACATTCCATTTTGTGTTATAATGTGCGGTTAATGTCCTTTATAACTTTGTCCATATATGCAACTTTTGTGAGCTGAACACACTTACCCATGCTGTTCCACAGGCTCGCAACCTCCCCGTCATTTTGGAGATGGTTTAAATAATTCCACTCTGTCTGAGCAATCTCCCTTGGAGCCACATAAGCTTCTAATGCCACTAGATTTCTCAATATTACCTCTATGTTGGTATCCAACTTCATTGTGGGGAGATAAGGAGTGGCAGTATTCAAATCAATTTGTATTTTGGTAAGGTCATCGTTCCCCTCCTCGTCTCCCTCTCCTTCCTCCATTCCATATTTGATCTCATCTTTATCGACAAAAAAATCCAAGGGTTTCTTTAGGGCACTCAGAGCAGGTATATTCCTAACAATAGAAAGAAGACGTAAGGGAAACTGCATAAGAAATCACAGAGGCCTCCCGTTCAGCATTCGCCTAGGAAACTCTGTGAGAAATGCAATGGGACCAACATTATTAGAGGAGAGTCTTCCATAAAAAACTGAAGGCTTCTATAGTATTTGACACGTCCTCTATATCAGGCGCATTGTTTCCTTAGTTAAACTGAGATTTTGGCTGTTGTAAACAGGGACAATATCGTGATACAACACCTCGAGTATGTGGCCTCTCTCCTTTATATGGAGATTTGATTTCTAAGGAAACTTGAAGTTGAAAGGCGGTAATTCTTGGTAGGAAAGCCTCAACAGACTTGACATACTCTCCTCAACCTTTGCTTTAGAACCCAACTGCAACTTCAAAAAAATTTGCAAAAGAAAGAGCGACAATTGATTTTCCAACATCATCAAATCTCTGAAAATGGAGTTGTGTGTAGAGCCTGTGCTTGTCGGATGTAAAACTCGTCCCAACTACTTGACGTCCATGTGGGTCGAGCTTTTTTCAGCGTGTCTAACATTTATGTTGCACGTACCAGATGCTTTGTCTGGTCATTACGACAGGTAGGATCCATAACTAGTTGGTCTAGTTCCATGTTCTGCAACACCAGCTTCAGTAGCACCTGTGGGAAGGGGATGCAAGAAGAAAACAAAAAACTCAAGAGTTGAAAATGCAATAAGATAGAGAATATGAGATGTTGCTCAAAATTCTATTAAGCAAAAGAGAAATCTACAAATCCGCCTTATGCGACTATGAAATGATATATTTATTGCAAATTCTCAACACATGTATTTACTATTCAAATTTATGTTGGAGGGTGAATTTCATTTATTGGACGACCGGGTGGTTGATGGAAGGTGGACAGCTGGGAGGCGCTAGCGGATGTTTGTCGGCTATGACTGTCAAGCTTACATTTTTCAACATTCCCCCTTAAGCTTGGATTCTCAATGATGCCCAAACCTTTTCTTAGATGTTCAAATCTTTCTTTTGTCAATGGCTTGGTGAAGCTATCTTCATATTGATCTTCGGACTTGCAAAATTCAAGATATATTTCACCATTGTTGATAAGTTCTCGGATGAAATGATATCTGGTATCAATGTGCTTGCTCATTTTGTGAAAAACATGATTTTTTGATAATTCTATTGTTAAATTATTGTCACAGTAAATTTTTGTTGCTCCTTACTGATCTTGCATAAAATCTGTCGTTATTCATCTTATCCACACTACTCGACATGCTGCTGATGTTGCCGCTACATATTCTGCTTCTGTAGTTGAAAGAGTAACAATAGGTTGTTTTTGAAAAGCCCATGAGATTGCTCCTAAACCAAGATGGAAAATATACCCAGATGTGATTTTTCTATCATCAATGCTACCTACAAAATCATTGTCTATGTACCCAACTAGAATGAAATCATCTAATTTTGAATATAAGATGCCATAATCTCTTATTCCACTAATATATCTTAAAATCATTTTCCCTGTCTTCCAATGTGAATCCATTGGTGTTTCCATGAACCTTGAAATCAAATTGACTGCATACATAATGCCAGGCCTTGTTGCTATCAGATACATCAAGATTCCTACCAATCTTTTGAACAAACTTGGATCTGCCTTTGTACCCTTGTCTTCTTTGCTCAATTTCAATCATGTTGCTATAGGTGTAGATGTTGGATTGCAATTCAACATCTTGAACCTTTTCAAAACATCCTTTGCATATTTTGTTTGACAAATGAAAATTCCATCATCTGTTTAACTTACTTCTATGCCCAAGAAATATTTCATTAAGACCAAATCTGTCATCTCAAATTCCTTTTTCATTGTTGATTTAAACAACTCAATTGAAAAGTTTCCTGTAAATATCAAATCATCAACATATGGTTGTATTGGGGAGGAGGGCATTTGTAAACGCCTTGACCGTTTTCTTATCTCCAAAGCTTTGCTTCCCTCCTTAGGGGCCTACAGGACCTGGATTAAATGCTTAAATCTTTCGGACCATTTCCCTATCTGCCTCGAATGGAATTCTCCAAAAGGTCCCTTTGATTACCCCTTTAATTTAATCGCTCGTGGCTTGAAGATTCTGAGTTCATTGATTGGTTTCTCCGCTGGTGGTCCCTCTCTTCTGATGTTGACAATATCACAGGTATTGAGGATCTCTGTCATACCCTGCGTAATCTTAAGTCTGCAACTAAGAGTTGGATCAAGGTAAAAACTGCAAGCATTGACTCTGCTTCCTTTAGCCTTGAACGTGCCATTGAATAGATCCTAGCAGGTGGTATTCTCACTAGGGAGCAAACTGCCCACTTGTCTCACCTTAGTGCTGAAAGGCAGAGGATCTTGGAACATTTTCAGCATACTTGGCAACTAAAAAGTCGCACAAAGTGGGCTCTTCAGGGTGACTCAAACACTAAATTTTGTCATGCTGTTGCCTCGAGAAGGAGATTGCAAAACATGATCTGGTCACTTGAAGATTCTGATGGTAATCTCATTGAAGAAGAGGCCACCTTAAAAGAGTCTGGAAAAACATACTTTGAGATCATTTTCAAGGATGATGGGTCTACTTGTCTTGAACACCAACTTAAAGTGATCTCACTTTTCCCCAGAATGATCCCCTCAGAACATACGTCGCTCCTGTCTTGCCCGGTCAATTTGAAGGAGATTGAGCTCTCTCTAAAGTCTTTCAAAAAAGACCGTAGCCTGGGTCCAGATGGGTGGCCGGTGGAGTTCTACCTGCACTTTTTTTATTTTCTGGGCCCTGTTTTACTTAAAACCGTGGATATGACTAGGATCTCTGGCTTTATTCCCCCTTCCCTAAACTCAACATTCATTGCACTTATCCCAAAGAAGGACAAGCCCCGAACCTTTGCTGACTTTCGGCCCATCTCTCTATGTAACCTTCTCTACAATCTCATTGCCAAAGTCATAGCAGGTAGATTAAAGCCCTTTCTGGATCTGAGTATTTCTCAAGAACAATTCAGGTTTCTTAAAAATCGTCAAATCTCTGAGCCTATAGGAATTGTTTAGGAAGTTCTACACTCTGTTAAAACAAAGAACCGCTGTGCCTTTATTCTCAAGCTGGATCTTACTATGGCTTTTGATTGTGTAGATTGGACTTATGTCAGACTGATTTTGATTCAAATTGGTGTTCCCCTCCTTACTGTCAATTGGATTATGGGTTGAATTTCCACTGCAAATTTTGTGGTCTTGGTCAATGGGACTCCTTCTAATTTTTTCACTGCTACTCATGGTATACGGCAAGGCTGTCCTTTATCCCCTCTTCTCTTTATCCTTGTCATTGAGGGTCTCAGTCTTCTCATTAAGGATGCCAGATCAAATGGTCTCATTCAGGGCATTCAACTCTCACCCTCCCTAGCTCTTTCCCACCTCCTCTTTGTGGACGATGTAATTCTCTTGGGCTCGGGGACTCTTCAGGACTGGTCTGCTTTCGAGGTTATCCTTGAAACCTTTTGTAAAGCCTCAGGCATGAGGATCAATTTTGAAAAGTCTTGTTTCCTCTACTATAATCTTAATAATGACTATCAAAATGATTTTAAGGGAGTCTTGCCTTATAGGATGCTGCCGATTCAATTTGGACTAAATTATCTGGGTTACCTACTGAAACCGCTTGGGTATAGAGTGAATGATTGGCATTGGTTGTTACAAAAGTTTGAAAAGAGGATTAATCACTGGACTTTCAAATATCTTTCTCTTGGGGGGAGACTGATCCTTGTTCAATTTGTTCTGTCTAGTATACCTGTGTATTGGATGGGTCTTGCTCCTCTCCCAGCCTCTATTCTTCAGAAGCTCAGATGCATCATGTTTAACTTCTTATGGGGAACCTCTGACAAAAACTGCAAATTTCATCTAGCTAACTGGAGGGATCTTTCATGGCCCAAAGAACTTGGGGGCTGGGGCATTAAAAATCTCCCATGGTTCAGTTTAGCTCTGCGCCTTAATACTTTTTGGAGAACCCTCCACTCCAAGGGTTTATGGTTTCAAGTTCTTCAAACTAAATATATGAAAGGACTGACAGTGGCAGAATGGCTCAGATGTAAACAGTTCAGCTCTCGCAATGTATTTGTTATGTGGAGAGGCTTCTTGCAGTCTCTCCCCTGGATGGGTATCCATTTGGCTTGGCAGGTTGGAAGTGGTGAAAACATCCTGCTAGGGATTGACCCGATCGTGGGATCACACTCTCCCTTCAATCTCCCTGAAGAGTTGAGATCGTACCTGGAAGATTTAAATATAAGTACACTCTCTCAGGCTCATAATTCCCTTCCAAATGCTCAGTGTTATTGGCTCACAACCGAGGACCTTGATCTCGGAGGCCCATTTAAATCTACTTGGAATGCCTATATTGAGGGTCTTAATGGAGCTGGTATTCGTCTCACTAATAGTCCTGATAAACTAGCATGGATTTACAATAAAAATTCTGGCTCCATGACTGCCAGGATTGCCTACGATTGCATTGATCGTTCCTCTTTACACCCGGTTATTGTTCCTGTCGACTCCCATTTGTGGTTTAAGGCTCTTCCACTTGAAATCTCGTGTTTTATTTGGCTAGCTCTCCGGAACAGGATTCTTACATGGGAAAACCTACAGAGAAGAGGTTTTTCGAGCCCAGGCATATGTATTCTTTGCTGCTCGAACGAGGAGACTGTCGAGCACTTATTCTCCTTATGCTCGGTCTGGAAAACTGTGGCTGAATATGTCAGTGATTACTTTAATATCCCATCTTGTACTCCAGGTGTTCCTATCGGTGACATGTTAAATGGGTGGTATGGTAATATATCAAGGAGCTCGCACCTCTTCCTGCTCCCTTTCTACATGATGTGGATATTCTGGAAAGTGCACAATCTGGCTATTTTCAAAGGGAAAAAAAGAAACATTCACAGTATTATTCAGCAAATTATTGCTACTTTTCATGCTCCCCCTCCTGGGACTGTCACTAATAAAGGTCGAAGCAGAAAACATGGGAAACCTCCCACCAAGGTTTTTCCCTGCGATTTTATAGATGGTGCTTCAAATTGTATGAATGCTGGAGTAGGCTACTGCATTTTTCTCAATGATTCCCACTATATGGAGTTCTTGCTGAGGGTCGGATATGGCACTAACACCAAAGTGGAATTGCTCAGCTTATGGGCTCTTCTGCTCTCCTCCCATATGATGGGGATCCCCCTATCCCATGTGTACGGTGATTCTCAAGTAATCATCACTTGGGCGAAGGGATTGACTGCTCTCTCCCCACCTGAACTTGTTCATTGGTGTAGGGAGACAAAAAAGCTAATTTCTAGCTTCCAGGACTTGTCTTTCACTCACATTTACCGAGAGCACAATCGGACAGCTGGCCGTCTCTCTAAAAATGCACTCTCCTTTACTCAAGGTAAAGGCTGTTTTATGGAATATATTGAGAATCTTCTGGTTTCTCAGGACTCTTTTCAGCTCTTTTGAGCTTGGTTGAGGGTTTTTTTTAGCCTCCTTATAGTTGTTTTTGATGGATAGAGTGATCTCTTTTAGAATGTTGTTCAGAGCCTTTTGGCACTCGGTTGATGTGGAAGAGTAGACAGTCCTCATTTATGATGAGACCGTTTTCTAATGGGATCATTTCTTATTGCTGTTATGCCTTTCCCCCTGGCTGAAAACTCCGTTGGGCTACCATGTCAAGTGACCTGATGATGGGACGAATGTACTGATGACCTTTGATTATTTTGAGAATAACAAGGACAGGATTTTTTCTTCTTGAAAAAAAAAATAGGCATACAATTAATACCTTACCTTGATTTTTTACCTTTATGTAAAGATTTGGCTCACTGCTGCATTTGCTAGAACCACAGCTCTGGAAATATGAATCAATGCAGCTATAGCATGCTCTTGAAGCTTGTTTGAGACCATACAAAGCCTTTTTCAATCTATAAACTTTATGTTCGTGACCCAATATCCGATAACCTGGTGGCTGTTGCACATATACTTCCTCTTGTAATATCCCATTCAAAAAAGCTGATTTGACATCCACCTGATAAACTTTCCATTTATGATGCCCTGCTATTGCTAACACTGTTCTTACTATATCTATTCTACTACTGGAGCAAAAATCTCATTGTAATCAATCTCAGGTTGTTGTGAGAAAGCCTTTGCAACTAACCTTGCTTTATGCTTTACAACATTTCCATCAACATCAAACTTTGTTTTATAAATCCATTTTACACCTATTGCATCTTTTCCTTCTGGAAGATTCACTAATTGCCAAGTTTGATTTTTCTCTATTGCTTCAATTTCTTCATCCATAGCCTTTTGCCAACTTTCATATTTAATTGCTTCTTCAAAACATATTAGATCAACAATATAAAATAATGCAAAATCAAAAATCAAACCATCATTACCTTGAGTTACCTCATATATTTCTTGGAGACTTCTTGTCTTCACTGGAGTTCCATCTGACCTTGAACTATTACTTGAGTGATATCTAGGTGTTGACTGAGATCTTGAAGCTGATTGGGGTGAGTTGTTGATGTTGTGCTATGTGAACTGGAGCCATTGTCGGGAGCTTGATCTTCATCAAAATCTTTCATTTCAAATTGTTGTTGTTGATGTAGATTTTCATTCCAAATCCATTCTTCATCTTCAAGAAACTTGACATCTCTATTGATTATAGTCCTTTTTGTGATAGGATTATACAACTTGTATGCTTTTGATTGCTCACTATATCCCACAAAAATACATATTTCTCCTTTATTATCTAACCTCTTCCTATTTTCAGTAGGAACATGTGCATATGCAATACACCCAAAGACTCTTAAATGAGAAACATTATGCTTTTTATTACTCCATGCTTGCTGTGGTACCTTATCTTTGAAAATCTTTGTGGGGGAACGATTCAAAATATATACTGCACAAGCTACAACTTCAGCCCAATATTCATTTGGTAGATGTTTAGCTTTCATCATGCTTCTTGCGATTTCCATTATTGTTTTAATTTTTCTTTCTGCAATACCATTTTGGTGTGGTGTATATCTAGTTGTAAATTGCCTTTTGATCCCATTTGTTTTGCAAAAACTCAAGAAATCATTTGATGCAAATTCTCCACATCTATCTATTCTTAGAATTTTAAAGTAGTCTCCACTTTGCTTTTCAACCATGACTTTAAACTGCTTAAACACTTCAAAAACTTCTGATTTGTGTTTCAAGAAATATACCCAAGTTATCCTGGAATAATCATCTATGAAAGTTATGAAATACAAGCTATTCCCAATAGAAGGTGTCTGCATATACCCACACAAATCTGAATGCACAATTTCAAGTGGAGCTCTTGCTCTATCTGACTTACCAACATGAAATGATTCTCTATGTTGCTTACCAAGAATGCACCCTTCACAAAGTTTGTTTGGTTTTTCAATCAATGACAAACCATTCACCATGTTCTTTCTATGCAACAAATTTAGACCATTGAAGCTTAAATTACCAAACCTTAATTGCCATAACCATGACTGATATGAAAGGACTGCTTTGAAAGAAACAGACAAATCATTTTGCAACCTTAAAAAGGGAACATCTTGTTTTGTGTCATTTGGACTTTTGCAATTACTGTTTTATGTGAATCAAAGATCTCACATGCATCATTTTCAAAATAGACTTTATATCCCTTTTGTAGTAGTTGTCCAATGCTAATTAGATTGTGTTTGAGATTATGGACATAATACACATTTGGAATCTGTTTCTTTTCACCTTGCTTAGTTTCAAATTTTATGCTACCTTTACCCATGACAACTACTTTTTTAACATCTCCCAGTTTTACTTCTGACTGCACAGATTCATCTATGTTTGCAAACATATCCTTGTTTCCACTCATGTGGTTACTACAACCACTATCTAAGAACCATACTTCTTTTGAGCTTTCTTGTGCGTTATTACAAGTAATAAACATTGAATCACTATTTTTCAGAGTCATTTTCTCTTGAGAAATTCACATTCTGTCTATTCATATCAAAGTGCTTCTTCCTACATTCAGGTGCATAATGACCAAATTTTTGACAATAGTGGCATTAGATATGTGATTTGTCATACCTTTGTCCTTGGCCACGAAATTCAAGAGAATGTCTGCCACCTCTGCCTCTCTTGCTTGCAAAGAAATTGGAATTTGCTCCTTCTTCATGAGAGTTCTCTAATCTGCCACCTTCATTGCGATTGTTGATTCTTCCTCTTCCAAATCCTCTTCCACCTCTATTAGTGATTCTTCCTCCTCCTTTGTTGCTGCTAGCTTGAACTTGTGATTTTAATGCATTTTCCATAGAGTAACCATTTGACCTATTGAGTCTTTGCTCATGGGGTTGTAGAGACCCCATAAGACTATCAATAGCACATCAATAGAAACTTGAGACAAATCTTTAGATTCTTCAATAGCTACAACAATTGGGTCAAATCTAATAGGAAGACTCCTCAAAATCTTTTCTACAACTTTTTGATCATCCAAAATATCTCCATGAGACTTTATTTGATTTACTATACTCAGTGCACGAGTGAAAAAATCATTTATTGTCTCAGAATTTGACATTTGCAAATTTTCAAAATCTCTTCTAAGCATTTGTAATCTTACGAGCTTGACTTTGCTAGTACCTTGATAAGAATTTTGTAGAGTGTCCCATGCATGCTTGGACCTTGTAGCTGCTGCAACCCGGGGGAAAATTGATTCTTCCATTGCTTGTTGTATAAAAAATAACGCCTTGGCATCCTTCTTCTTATTATCTTTGAGAATATCCTTTTGTGCTTGTGATAAAGCATTATATGCTGCTTGATCTGGTGGCTCTGTAAAACCATTCTCAACCAAGTCCCATAATTCTTGTGAACAAAATAAAGTTTTCATTTTAATGCTCCAATATTCATAATTTTTCCATTAAATTGTGGATTTTGGGGTTGAGTGAGACTACTTCTACTCACATCCGCCATAATTAAATTGCAGCGAAATATATCACTTCCACAATACTTTGTCAATGCAACTTGGCACAACCAATGCAAACTGATTAAATTTTGCACTTTCACAATACTTTGTGATTTTTTTTAATATTCCAAGTGCCTTTTAACAAAAATAAAATTAAACTAATGACCCAAAAATAATAACCTTGGTGCAGCAATTTCATCACACCAAATTAAATGTTTTACCATTGCATCCAGCATAAAACAACATTCCCAAAATTAATTCTTCCATTCCATGATTATGTTCCTGCACAACTAGAGTTCGCACCTCCACAACCAGCCTATGCTCTTCCACAATCAATTTCTCCATAACCTCGCTTTGATACCAATTTGTGGGAAGAGGATGCAAAAAGAAAACAAAAAACTCAAGAGTTGAAAATGCAATCAGATAGAAAATATGAGCTGTTGCTCATAATTTTATTAAGCAAAAGAGAAAGCTACAAGTCTGCCTTATGCAACTATGAAATGATCTATTTATAGCAAATTTGCAACACATGTTTTTACTATTCAAATTTCTGTTGGAGGGTGAATTTCATTTATTGGACGATCGGGTGGTTGATAGACGACAGACGACTGGGCGGCATTGGCGGCTGCTTGTCGGCTACGACTGTCAAGCTTACAGTTTTCAACAACACCCGCAGAAGTCAAAAGTCTTGCCAATAGTGTTGCCATATTTCATGCCGCTCTTACAAAGAATAATGTTTTTTGTGTTGCTCATAAGGTATGGCACTACGAACATCACTGTAAAAACTATGAAAAGTTCCATCTAGAGCTAGAAGCAGTCGATCCAACAACACCACTTGAATCATAGACATACACAAAGCTCTCTGAGCTTTCCATAAAGCTAGCCTTTGAAAGAGAAAACCATAAATCCAGAAGGATAAGCAAAGGCTACGTAGCCTAAGGTAGCAACAATTTATTCTGATTATGTATTGGCGTTCATTGTCAAACCTTGCCATATCAAAGTTGCTATTAGAGACACTGCAAAGCTGTTGGAAAAATTAGCTGAAAGAGTATTGAAGACGGGTGTATGAACCACATAACAAAGATTAATTTTATGAATTTTGGATAAGAAGCAATGGCATAGGCTCAACCAAAACGGCACGGCGGTGGAAGAACCACGACAATCGCAGTGGCAATGGTCCACGCGGTGACTCTTGGTTCTTAGGTGGTGCATTAAATGAACATTATTGTAGAGAGGACATAGACTATGATGCATTGGAAATAAGATCTGGAGATGAAGCAAACTCATTGAAATAAGATGAGTATGTCAAGGTTTTTAAATGCATCATTAAAATAATAACCAAGTGCATGCTTTAGTTGACGAACAACTCAACACATTGGTGGCGATGATGTCGGTTTGTAACATTGATCGATAGAACTTTGATTCATTGCATAAAGTTATTCACACAGGATGTTATCAATGCAGGACAGTTCGATTAGCCAATGAAGTCATAGTAAAATTGGATTAAATATTTAACAAAAATAATAAAATATTCTACTAAACTATGCAAAAACCAATAAAAATTTATGGTAAGCAAGCCGATTAATACTGGTCAATGGCATATCCATTACTATTTTACACTACCTATTGGGCAGGTACAATAACGAACATTCAATATTCGAGAATCACGTGGCCTCAATCCTCCTCAATTTGATTGCAGCCGTTGATGAAAAATCATCGACGGACAAGAGGCAGAACAGAGGGTTGCAACGGATCGCGAACTCTCAGCCGTTGATGAGAGGCATTTGAATTGAAGCGGGTCTCTCTATATATTTGCTCTTCCCTCCCACTTACCTTATTCATCTCCATTCTCTGTTTTCTTGTATTGGTTAGTATCAGAAGTAAGAAGGATGTCGGGTCGTGGAAAGGGAGGTAAGGGTTTGGGGAAGGGAGGTGCCAAGAGGCACAGGAAAGTTCTCAGAGATAATATCCAGGGCATCACAAAGCCCGCCATCAGGCGTCTGGCCAGGAGAGGAGGCGTCAAGCGTATCAGCGGCCTCATTTATGAAGAGACCAGAGGCGTCTTGAAGATCTTCTTGGAGAATGTGATCAGGGATGCCGTCACATACACAGAACACGCCAGGAGAAAGACCGTGACAGCCATGGATGTCGTCTACTCCCTCAAGAGGCAGGGCCGAACTCTCTACGGCTTTGGAGGCTGAAGAGTCTTATTCTGACGGCTATTCATTCACCCTTTTCTAAATTATGGTGTCTTTTGACACCACCTCTGTATCCAGGGAAATTTTTAGCCTACTAGCAGCAAAAAGGTTTGAATATTGCGATCTGCATTAATTTATTTTGCGTTTCAACTATCAGCTAACCCTAAGTTTCGAGCATTTTGTTTTCGGTTTTCTGTTTTTTGTTACATATTGATTCAAAAGATCTTACAATTACCCCTCCGTTTGTCTCAATAAGTATGCCTAGCGATCATCCTGTTTCTATTATGGCCTTGCGAGCGGACTATATTTAATTTCTGGTGCGAGGAAAAAGATTAACATGTCTTGTTCCGTAAAGGCTTTTGAATCTTTATAGTAGCCGGTTAAAATGTATCACACTTTCAATCTTCTCGATATTGATGAAAAGGTGAAATTTTATGGTTCTGTTTTTCTTACTACGTTTCATGGCCTGTTCGTCTTTTGATTGGGTAGTTATAACTGCTAGGGCTTCCTTTCAGCTTCTATTTTAGGTAATCCTCGACTCTTAAAGCATATAGTTCAAGTGGCTAATTCCTTTTATTTCATTCTCTACTTCAATTAACTCTTTTGTTCACCTTACTATTCATTGGTGGCTTAATGTAAGCCTCGATCGCCAATCGTATTGTTTGCTTCCATTGTTGTGACGTTAAGGGTTGATTTGATTAGCAGGTTTGGAGAGTAATTTATTTTTATATCATGTCTCCTTCAGGAATATCTACTGTATTTTTAATGAGGAGGTGGGAGGCCATTGGAGAAATGAATGGGTCAGTTTTTTTCTTGGAACTTCTGGATCGTTGTCAATCAAGGCCTTTTGAAGTTTGTTGCTTTTTGTTTCTGTTTTCTGTTGGTCTTGAAGGGATTGAATAGTACAGTCTTTTCAGTACTCCTGCTGTGTTGTTGGATGGTTTGGTAGACTCCTATCGTCCGTCTTTTTGTAGCGTTTGGCTATGGCAGCTTTGTTTTGTTATCCGATATGTCTTTGTGTATGTGAACTAATTTTGTTCTAATGAAGTTTGAGTTTATCTAACTTCGATTTTGAACCAGTTGTATGTTTTTTGCTCGGAAAAAGTTTGATTCAATAAGTTGCATTTTCTTGAAAAAACAGAACGGAAACGGAAAACCAGCGAAAAACGCAGTTTTCCATGGTTGTTTCCGTTTCTTGAAGAAATAAACTGTTTTTTAGGAAACAAGTCGTTTTGCACACCGTTTTTTGTAGAAACGATCTTTTGTTTCTTGGAGAATGAGGTCCGTTGTCGATCGTTTTTTTTGTTTTGTCAATTTGTATATCTAGGTATGTTGATCGTTTCTTTTGTCAATTTGTATATTTAGGTATTGATGAACGGTCGGTAGTGAGTCAACAATCACTTAAATGAGATTGTAGGCATTGGTAGCCAGCAAATGAGAAATTTATGGAGGGTTGAGTGTTTCATAAGGAAGCTTGTCGTCTACTACTTCCAAAGTTCAAATGCATATGTATATGCAGCTTTGTTTTCTTTGAGGTCTGGTTGAGGTCCTTGTCTAATGCAAATAGCAGAACCAAGAACCAAGTGCATTACTATATATCTGCTTGGTCTCGATCATGCCATGTAGATGGAAAAGGGAAATAGTTGGGACAAGATTTGGTTGTCGATCATCTCAGCAATGCACACATTTTTCGTTTGAAGGCAGCTGTTAAAATCATCCCAACAACACACACATCTGTTGTTTGAAGCGTGCGCTGGTTGTGAAGGAAAAAAGTCCTTCCAGATTGAGATCTAGGCCTTTGTAAGTGAGCCAAAGATTTAGAAAAAGAGGAAGATCCATGGATGCTCCTTAGCACGTTTGAGTTTGGTACGGGCATACGTATGCCTTCATTTGTGGTCAAATTGGCTTATCAATGTATTCAGACAGCTTCTGAAGAGGTTGAAAAGAATCTCCACCTTCAATAGGAGTATGATAAGTTTACTTGGGTCCATTTGGGTTGTTTATTCTTCTACTTTCAATGATACCTTAGACCTAGTTTTGCCTTTAGATGAAGTGATCTTAGAAGCATTTTATAATTTAGAATGGGGGAGGTTTGCTTTGGTTGAGGTTTTTGTCAAGTGCAAATAACAAAACCAAGTGCTAAGGGCGGTGAGACTGGTTTGAAGAATCAACAAACCAAGTGCTAAGGGCAGTGAGATTGGTTTGAAGAATCAATAGAGACCTTGTTTTCAAAGTATTTATCTTAACTTGATGTAGTTGTGCTTGTGGTGAAGTTGTTTGAGGAAATGATGTTAT
This sequence comes from Pseudotsuga menziesii, assembly GCA_001517045.1. Classification (NCBI taxonomy): domain Eukaryota; kingdom Viridiplantae; phylum Streptophyta; class Pinopsida; order Pinales; family Pinaceae; genus Pseudotsuga; species Pseudotsuga menziesii. The sequence goes on from LPNX010351181.1 coordinate 122,513, forward strand.
GGACTGAACTCAATATCAACTAGCCTTGAGTGAACAATAGTTATATGAGGATGTTGCCATTGTAATTTGCTTGGATGCTAGCTTTTGGAGCTAGTTTTTAATTTCTCTTTTTGTGCTCATATCCATAAGATCCATACCCTAGAAACATGTGGAGTGGGTTGACTCATATTGTTGTGCCCCTTTCATATATTTATTTAAAAATATTTTTCTTTGTTTTTACCTATTGTTGGTAGCACAAGAGTCCCACTTCTAACATTGAAACCAATGATTCTTGACTTTAAGTATAATAATTTTGTCTCTTAAATATAATACAACTCTCATGACTTAAGTATAATATTTTTGTCTCTCAAGTATAATATAACTCTCATTTTGTTGGTCAAAACCCATCTACTAAGTGAGCAAGCTTATGCTCTCAATAGGTCATCTTGATTTATTTGTTTTATTTGTTGAACTTGAGCTTAGGTTGATTTGTGAGTTTGACTCAAACCACATGGCTAAGGGACATTTGTGGGCTTTCAGCTCATCAATTGGACACTAATTTCTCATTCTAGAAATTGGAACATGCAACACTATTTTGTTACAAATTTGTCAACCATATTTTATTAAACACTTTCTGTAAAGGAATTTACAGAAGCTTTTTGGAGTATGAATTTAGATGAAATATAAGCATTGGGAGTATGGATTTGGATGAAATAGAAGCCTAATTATTGTTTGCAAGTTGTTTTTTAGACTTTATTTGTAGAGGATTTTAACATTATATTTTCTAAATAGGTGAAGGATATGTTATTTTGTATAGGATATGAATTGAAGGTTTGAATTGAGATTGCATACAAAATGATAGAAGAAGAAGGAATTAATGTGTAGAGCTCTTGATTGATCTTAGTCAATAATGTCAAAAACATTTTAGTTTATTTTTACAGTTAATTTTTAAGTTTAATTTATGTTATTAAAGTATTTTCTCTCTCCTTGTTTTTTATATGTGCGAAACCTTCAGACTTTGTTTTTCGTATTGCTCTTGTTTCTCGTTTCGTTCTTGTTTCTCGTTTTTGGTAACATAGCGATTTGGTGGTTTATTGGTTTTTGATTTTTTCACAATATATATTATGTTCAACCTTAAATAGTTCAAATTCTCTTATAGAGAGATGTTATATTTCCCCTTATTTAGTTTAAATAATCTTATACGTGAGACTTTGGTTTTCCTCTTCTTTAATAACAAGAAGTTTTTGACTTTTTTTTTCTCCTCTAGTTGACCTTTGTTATCCCATCAAACTTACCCCCCTACATCATACTTTTGTCTCAATGTTCATTCAAAGAAAAACAAGAACTAAAATAGGGACAAAATGTTCTCGATAAAGTACCAATGTTATAAAGTGTGTGGTATGGTCTTTTGTAACCTAGACAACATCACTATAATGTAATGGTATTGCATCCTAAGGTCTTCAATTCAAACCTATTGATATGTACAAATTGATAGTGAATAAATGATATGAGGTTGAACATGTGGGACACCATTTGATTGCCTATCATTGATGTAAATTGTTAACAAATGTGAGACAACCCATTGATAATGATAATGGATGTTAAGGAATTCAATACATTCTAGCGAGTGTGAATATATGTGTTGTTGAACATTTGTAAAATCTACCAATTATGAGACATTGATCATGAGAAAAATATTGGTTATGACTATGACATTGAGAGAAAATTGACAACAAGGTCAAAATGAATAGATAAAGAAACTAATCAGTGAATGGCCAACACTAGCATGACACAATGGTGATTAGGGCAACATTTGGCACAAAGAGAAAAATGATATAAATTTGCAACGTAAGAGTTATTAGTAGATTCTACATAGTGTTTTGAAGAGTAACCAATAGGAGGGGTACAAATTTAAAGATGGTGATTTGACAAGACTAATACCCAATTGGTTGAGAGGACCCAAAATTGGTGCTTTGTTTTAACATAACATTATTGAGACTACTACCACATAAAAAATGAAGATCTAACATATTCCCTTGATCTTTTTTTTTCATAAAATTTTAAATCTTTTTCATATTAATAAATCTTCAAAAATAATAGAATTCCATAATACAACAAAGGAGACAACTGGCACATGACATGCAATTATGTTCCAAGTGCATGGACATACCTATGCTAAAAAGTGCAAAAAGAGATGTGCAATATGTGGACACTCATTTTAGCCTTTCCTCTCCAAGGATAAGGTTTTTGAAATTTACCTATAATAGCATAGCTAAGTGACAAGTGAGGAAAGGTAAACTGTGATTGGGCATGAAATTCATTAACACTATTAGCAACTTGCAATGCAATAATGCAAATAAAAAAATAGTTTCTAACATCCCCTTAAAGGATAGATAGAAAAGACTAAGAAAAATCCACATGACTTCAATGTAAAGTCATGGTGGGACTAAGAAGGGACACTTGAGCATGTGAAAAAAGCAACATGGACACCATTGAGACACAAAAATTGCTAACTAGGGAAACCATGTTAGGTAATCTCTACCATTCAATTACAACTTTCAATCAAGGGATATTGTTGCAACTTGGTGGGGTGGATCATAAGGTGTAATGAAATGAAGAAAGATAACACACAATGCAAGATGGAAATGATCTTACACTATGCATTAGATGAATTTTGAGGTTTAAAATGGGTTTCCTAAGAGATATAATAAAATATTATGAGTTTGTCATTTTGTGGGGAAGGTATATTTACAACTCACATTTTGCATTATAATCTATGTAACTATGGTTAAGTTAAATTGAAAAGATGTCTAGAAATTTAAATAATAAAAAACTCTATTTGATATGATTGGAAATATAAGTACTTTTATGTCCGTTAACAAAATAAAGTAAAATATTTAAGTTTTGAATTATAATCTTAAATTAAATATAAATTATATAACATAAATTTACGTAACACGTAAATTTGTGTAATGTATAATAGTGAGAACACAAAATTTTGAATTTAAGTTAGAGTTTTAGCATTAATAATATGTTTTATATTTAAAGAGATGAAGTACTTTATTTTATAGTATTGTAAGAGTATTAAAGTATAATTATATTATATTCATATATAATTAACGAGTACTTTTTCTATTATGTTTATGGTTAATTATGGGTTTTTATCTACTCTTTAGAATTTGACAACTAAGGATTTTTAACTCGAGCAATGCCACCTCAATTATAATAGATGATGTCATTCTCTAAATATTATTGGTTCTTTTAAAGTTGATTTTGATAATACATTTTTTTGTTTAGAGACCCATTTTAGACCTCAAAATTCCTTTAATGTATCAATTATTAATTCATATACCTATTAAGATGGACCCATGTGGATCAATATTCAATGCAATTGAAGTTATAAAGCTTCTACTATATCTATAATCACCACCAAAGTACAATCTCATTACAACATTAGTGTTGAAAATAATAACAAATAGTCATATAGTAATCAAAAGGCATTTTGAACTATATAGAAGTGGGTAAAAACCAAATAAATCTACGTTAAGAAACCAAATTACCATTTCATTTGTAATTTTCACAAGCTTCCTTTGGCATCCAAAACACCTACTATCCTTCAATTGATGATTGTAGGAAGAATGGGATACCATTTGGAATTTTGTCACCACCAGGTTCTTTCTCATGCTCTACTCTTTCCTTTTCATAGTTTCATTTATATTTTTTCTTAGAATTTGGGGTGTATAGAACCATATTATTTTTACAAGTGTGCACATGCACTTTTTGTCACATAGGGTATGTGTATAAGGATCTACGTGCGCCCTTCCTTGAGGAAAGGTGTCGATACATGCACCCTTCGTTGAGGAAATGCATGTGTACATGTGATTGTCCTAAAATAAAGGCATATGTACCCCCATGGTTGAGAAAAAAACAAATTTTACTCCCAACTTTTGGAAAAAAACAACAATTAACTATCCAATTTTGCTCCAAATTGCAAAAATGCCTATAATTTGGTGAGAGTTGGAACACAAAGATGTTGATAGTATTTCGCTCAAATATGATGACATCTTGGACGCACTAAAAAATTATTGGTTACTGAAGTTTTATTGGATTCCCAACATGAGGGTGTTAGGATTATTTAGTAATTCTTCCCTGTCCACCATAGTCTATTTGTCAGTTTTCTACCTTAGGATGATATTGTCACTATCATTAGTGCATGCAAAGATGTTATCTTGGGCGCACTAGCCACTTGATGTGCCCTCATGCATGAGTTTAGGAGCTCCAGAGACCAATCCCTGGATTTTAGGATCCCACTTTATGTTACAAGAGTTCCACCTTCAGTTCACCCTCACTTGAGTGGAGTCATGCTCCGATGGGACACCTTTAGTTCACTCTCAGTTAGCTAATGCACCTATTTTTCATGATTTGAGGATAAAGACGCCCTTTCTCACCTACCAAGGTCAATTGATTGATTGTTCACTGTCTCAGTTGTTCGGAGTTGCACTAGTGAGTCTTTAGTGGTGACTTTTCCCAAGTTAATCATGTCTTGAGTTAGGGATTTGAATCACTCGTAGAGGATTCAAATTTTTTTGTTTGAATCATGGATTGTTTATACACAAATTAATGAATATTGTGTCTAGTTATTTATTCTAATTGAGTGTTCTTTCTCTGCAAAATTTCACTATGCATATTTATAATTTTTAACACTATAATTCATCTTCCTTCATGCTTCTTTCACCGTAAGGTACTATTCAACTTGAAGATATTGTGGAATTGATAATTTTACATGGTATCAGAGCTCTACAGAGCTGGTTTACCTTCAAATTTGAGAGTTTTATGTAGGTTTTGTGAAGAATTCAGTAAAATTGTGTTGTTGCTCTAGCCTCAAAATGGAGAATTCAACTTCCTGTACACCAAGAATCTTCACACCCTTTAATTATCCAGATTGGAGGGAAAATATACAGATAGTCTTGTGCAACAAGGGTTTGTATAGGGTCACAATGGGCAAGGAAGTCGAACCCTAGGAAACTTTAGAGAAATCATAGTACTTGAACAAATTGGATGAAGCTTTTGGTTTTATATGTATTCATATATTGAGGGAATCACTCTTCCATATTGATGGCTTAAAAAACGCAAGGGAGGTTTTGGTGAAGCTCAAATATTTGTTTGGCAAGCAAGATGAGCTGAGAGGACACATTTTGGAGAATGAATTGATTTCTCGTCAACTCAATAGTTTCGAAACCATTCAATCGATTTTTGCCAAATTCAAGTCTTTGGTCATGCAGTGCAAACAATGTGGAATTGACAAGAAGTATGAACAACTGGTGCTACCCATTATGAGTAAGCTTACCCCTAAATTTTCAATTTTTGTGTCCACCTTTCACTCCGGGAGACTCACAACTCCAAACTGGTGAATGCCTTCACTTGAAGCGTCCATTGAATCCTTGGTCCAAGAACAAGATAAGTTGATCAAAATGGGAGCCCTAAAAGCCTCAAAGAATAAAACTCTTTTGGTTGGGGAGAAAAATAATGCGCAAGCAAAAAGGAAGTAGAAGGGAAAGGACAAGAAAAACACTAAAACCAAACCAAAGCAGAGATGTAATCCATTAGATGGAGCCTCAGGTTCTAAAAAGGATAAGCTTAAGAGGTTTGAAAAGACAAGTGTCCCTATTGCAAGAGAGGAAACCATCCCGAGAATCTATGTATGAAGAAAACTAGAGACCAAATGGCTATACTTATTGAGGAGATTAACATTGCCCTCCCAGAAGGCGCAAGGAAGACTGATAGTGGAAGCAAGACTGATGATCATGAGAAATGGCATGCATTGGCGGTTGGATTTACACAATCTCAAGCTTTCCTCGTAGATTCTAGATCCTCCAACCACATGGTTGCCTCCAAAGAGTCATTTTATTTTCTAGATCTCACTGATGGTCCTAACATTCACATGGGAGATGATTCTCAAATCACAGTTGTTGGGAAGGGATTAGTTCAATTCAAGCATGGAGTGTTCAATAATGTCTTGAATGTGCCCTCAACAACAAACTTGTTGTCTGTTTATCAGATGACCCACACTGGTTCACCGAAGAGAGTTGTTTTTGAACCTGACACAGTTGAGATATCATATATCTCTACGATGAAGCTGATAGCTAAAGGTGCTGCAAACCATGCCTCTAAGGCATATGAGTTCTCACACCTTTTGGCATAATCACATCAAAGTGCCAGGCTATTGACCCATGCCAATGAGACAAGCAAAATATGGAATGAGAGATTCAACCATTTGAACTTGAAGTACCTGCAACAGATGCACAATGAATAAATGGTTGAAGGATTTCCTCTCATCAAGTCCTCTCAAGGTGTCTACAAAGGATGCTTGGTAGGGAAGCATCTAGAGCGAAAGTATGATGTTGGGAAGGAAACAAGAGCTACCTCCACACTTTATTTATACACAATTATGTCTCAGGATCAATGCCTACAACATCTATGAATGGATCTAGATACTTTATGGCCTTCATTAATGGCTATTCTAGGTATTGTTGGATCTACTTTCTTTAGCAGAAGATTGATACTTTTAAAGTTTTCAAGGCCTTAGTTGAGAACACTCTTGAGAAGAAGATCAAAGAACTTAGATGAGACAATGGAGGGATGTACATCAACAGAGAGTTCCAACAACTCTAGTCTTTAGTGGGGATCCAAATGCAACATTCAATCCCATACACACCACAACAAAATGGTGTAGCTGAGAGGAAGAACTGATCCCTAAAAGAGATGGCCACCTGCATGCTTGAAGTAAGGGATTTTCCACCATATCTTTGGGCTGAAGCAGTGAACTATACTTCATACATCCAGAACATGGTACCTCACAAGTCAGTTGTTGGGGTCACTCCATTCAAAGTGTTGATGGGACATAATCCTGATGTCTCACATTTGAGGGTTTTTTGCTCCAAGGCATGGGCCAAAATCCCATCTAACAAAAGAAAATCTCTTCAACCCCAAAGTAGTGAATGCATTTTGCTCAGATATGAAAAGATGTAAAAGCTTACAAGCTGATGGAGATTGCAACCAAGAGATGCTTCATAGAGCAGAGTGTCCAATTCAATGAAGATGCATTGCAAGATCTATATCCAGCTGAAGAGGAAGGTATAACTGCTCTAAACCATTTGCATATGTTGATGTTTCTTCTGATGATTTAGTTTTAAGATACAAAGATGAAAACCAAGAGGAACCAGGGCTTGATGTTGAGAATGAAGATCAAGTAGATCCAAATCCATATTTAGCTCTTGCTCCCAATCCTAGGCCTAATTGGGCTCAAAAACTCATTGAAGCTATTGGGAACATGGTTGGAGATCCATCTAACAGAAGGTGAACCATATCTTAATTTCAAGATGAGAACCTTGCGCTATGTCATACAGATCCACTTCTCCCATAGAGGTGCTACATGATGCTGGGGTGTGATCCACAGTGCTACAAAGAGGCTTTCCATGATCCAAGGTGGAAGGCATTCAAGGATGAGGAATATGAATCACTATAGAACAACAAGACATGGGATCTTGTCTCCTTACCTCCAGGGAGAAAGCTTGTGCATTGCAAAAGGATCTACAAAAAAAAAACTAGCATCTGATGGATCTATTACTAAGTACAAGGATCAGTTAGTTGCAAAGGGGTATTCATAAGTTCATGGGTTGGACTACAATGAAACATTTGCCTCCGTTGCAAGAACGGATTCCACAAGGCTTGTTTTGGCCATTGCAGCTTTGAAACAATGGAAGGTACATCACATGGATGTGAAGAGTGCCTTCCTACATGGTGACTTGGGAGAAGATATCTACATGAGACAGCCTGAGGGGTACATTGAATATTCTTCCTTGGTATGCAGACTAAGGAAATCACTGTATGGGCTCAAGCAAGCCCCAAGGGCATGGTATGCCAAAATGGATTCCTTCTTATTGTCACAGAGGTTCGAAAGGTGCAAGTATGACTGCAATGTCTACATGCAGTAGAAGGGAGGTTGCTTATTGTTGATTGTATTGTATGTGGATGAATTTCTCATCACCGATGGTTTAGCTTTTGGATTGAGGGACATGAAGTCAACCTTGAGCATGGCTTTCTCCATGACAAATATAGAGATACTAAGGTTCTTGCTTAGATAACAAAACACCTTTGCTCCGATGAGGTTCTTGCTTATACAATAAATTACATGATATTAATGTAGTTCATCTTCCTGAACCAAAACTATATAAATGGTTGATTAAGATGTTGCTAAGTACAACACAAAATATTTGTTATGGTTTGGAGGACTTAATTACAATGGGGCAGACATAAGAGCCCTTTTTAATCCATCAAACGATCTTTGAGAGAAATCACCGCAAATGAACAAGACCCCTTTCTGCAAAAGGTGCATGAAACCTTTGTCACTTTGGAATAATTCATGATGGATATTTGCAGTTATAATCATTAGTGAATCCCAAAAACATAGGTGTGTTTGATGACATCTGTCAAATGAGCACAAATCACGATGACCAGTGATTAAGAATGAAAAAAAAGGTAAAGAAAATAAACTATTTATACTGCAACTTGAGGTTTCACTCTAAGTCCATTGGTGGACTCAGTTTTTAGTTTCAGGCACTTGTACTTGATATATGGACCAGTGTGTCAGTTTGCAACAATTTTGCCTTAGTAAATTAAATACAAATGCTTTTCAGTGTTTACTTGTTTCTCCTAGGGCACTATAGGTGCACATAGTTTGTAGCCAGTCGATATTACCATATTGCTATGGTGTCAGTTCCAATTTTGCATACAGTTGGTTCCCAAGTTCAGTTAGCGATGAGATATGAGCATTTTATTCCCCCGAGGCAGTATTTTGACATATAAAAAATGATGAAAATGGCTAATGAGGAAATCGATTCGGGTAAATGAGGCAAGGAAATGGAATCAAATTGATCCAAGGCACATTGTTGATGTTATATTAACCTTCCGACATCAGTTGTACTCTTCATATGGTCCATAGATCCTAACACTCATCATTTTGGAAGTTTTTGATGTATTTTGAAGTGCCACGATTTGGTCATTTGGCCACATTATGATATTACCTTGACATATTATTTGATATTGTGCCATAGGGCCATGCTAGAGAAGTACTTGTATTACCTCCTAGTCCAACCATGTGCTATGTTATCTTATACACATATTTTATGTGGTGCACCCCCTCCCTTAGGAATCTTAGTGGGTGCGCCCCCTCTATTTTTTAGTTGATCCATGTGATATGTGTTCAACTAATCTTAGCTGTTGATTAGAGTGATTGCACATTGTGATCTTGTCCCTTTATCTTTTTGGATCTAATTTTTGTGTACTTGAGAGATCTATATATTGAGACGCTCTCTCATTGTAAAAGGGTCTTTTGGCTCTAAGAATATTGGAATACAAGATTTTTTTTGGAAATCTATTGAAATCTTTGTGAATGTTCTTGTACATGATTGTTATGCCTCTTGCTTAGAAATTTAAGTGGATATTTCATGCAAATGACATAATTTTTGTGAAGGCTGAATTGTTCTTGCAGGGACAACGACTTGCTTAAGGAGAGATTATGGAGGCTACTTTCATCATCTCTTTGCGTGGATCATTTCATCTTTCGGGGAGTGATCAATAGTTACTTTGTGCATTGAATACTTCTCTTTATATGACTTGCATTGCTTATATTCATCAGTGGATCAAACCTCACTTCGGTAGTTTGGATTTGCAGGTGGAGACTCACTCTTTACCTCCTTTGGACAAAACGTTTTCACTCAAATGCTGCTCGATCTTACTCAAAATTGTAACTAAGTGGAAGAATCATCGATGTACAAGGAGATCGCAAGTATTTTTAGGTACGATCTACACGGTTAGTATCATTTTCCATATTTTAATCCAATTGTTGCACAAAACCTTCATTGCTAAGATCCTCATATTCTAAATCTAATAGATTAGGCGATAATTTGTGTACGACATTGAAAACCCACATATAGAACAATTTATAAACCATATATCTAAATTTTGGCATTAATTCGACTCCATTTACCCTCATATCTAGCACTAGTCATCTCTAGGTGGGACACCCTCGATTTTTTTGGGTCGTTTTCTTAGATATATCAGTTGGTATGCTTGAACCTGCCTCAAATCAATAGATATATTCTTCAAGCACTTATATCTAGTCATTAAATATCTCGACCTACTCTTTTGGGTCCACTTTGTCCTTATTTTCATAAACCTTGGGTGGATCTAATTTGAGTATTCCTTATTTGAACTATATCTATCTATATCTACTTTCCTAAATTCCCTGTGGTACATTTCACTTCAAGTTGGTTAATTTTCTATTGCCTTAAGCCTCCCCAACTTTGTTTTAACTTCACCTACAACATCTACCTTTCTACATAGAGATCAATATACTCATTTTTCACCTCTTATATCCATTGTCTACCCTTTAGAGCACTTTGAGTAGGTCGCTAGCCCTCATAGGCTAGTAGGGTCTCCCCCTTGATCATTCTACAAATTGATCTAAAGTGACAAGAGTTCATATGGTATGACAAATAATCGTTATTCATGGCGGACTAGGTCCTTGTGGTGTCACTTGGTTATCTATCTCACATCTACCATCACAGATAGGATAACTTTAGTGGGTAGGTACACTTTGAGTGATAACATCTTTTGGCGTCATTTTCGAGGAGGTAGAGGATTATCTCTGGTGTCTGCAAGTAGTACTTCATGTTTATATTTCGAATCATATCACATTCATATTTAAATTTTGTGAATGCATTTTACCTTGCTTGATTTTACATTCACTTGTTTTTCTCTCTCGTATCATACTTCCCCAACGACATATCTTTTGGTGATTGCATTTTTCATTTAACCTGGAGACTCCATGACATGAATCCACTAAGGAGCGACCCCAAACCCATCCTTACAATATCATAAGTCAATCAAATCCACTAGAAGGAATCCGTGTTACATATAAAAGGAACCCAAACCGTAAAGATCCAAAAGCTCAATCCACAAATTTCTTTTGGAAAATTGCTAATTCTTATGGGTCTCCCAGTCATTGTTTAAGCTCTCCTTCTACTAATCCGAACTCTTTGTCAGTAAATCCAAATCCACCTTCTAATCATATATTTTCATATACTTCTGTTTCTTATTCTAATTCAATGGCCCACATGAACACAAACACAAACCAACCACGAACCTTTGGCAATAAGGCTAAGGATTCACCTTTTTATTTTTCCTAAATAGTTGGGTCACCCCATGATATGCCATAAAAGTATTTTGAGAGTATTCCTAAATTCTTTGGAAATTGTGCAACCACCATTGAGGACCATATAGACTCTGTGTGGTCACCCATGGAGGCTCATTGCACTGAAGAGGAGGCTGTGTACACGAGGGGCCTTCTATTTTCTTTAGTAGGTGAAGTGTGCAGATGGTTTAATCATCTACCTGCTTCATATATGGGGGGTTATGATGATTTTGTTACTAAGTTAAAGGGTCAATGGTCAACAAAACTGCATGGTAGATTCCTTTTGAATCAACTCTCTGAAATAAAAAATAAGGAAAATGAGACTGTCCAAGAATTCAACCTGAGGTTTGATAGGACGGTAGAAACTGTACCTGACACTAATATACCTAAAGACCAAGCACTCCTAATCCACTATTTGAATGCATTTGATGGAGGGCTTGGTTATCACTTAAAAGAGAAAAATCCTACTGACTTGAAGATTTCCCAAGACAATGCAAGGAAGGATGAAGCTAATGCTATGTCTATGGGAAAACATAACTTCTTCGACTCTTATGGCCCATCGTAATCTATAATAGTGTCTTGACCTAAGAAAGCTAAAGAACCATCGAAATAACCTGTGGATATGATGGAAAACATGCAGGATATGGTTAAGAATTTGACTCTAATCATAAGAGACTTTTCCAAGTGTAGGGAGTTTGATAGGTATAAAAATAAGTATGCGCCTAAACCTTATTGGAGCCCTCAAAAGAGACCCATAAATGACGACTTAAGGAAAACCCTGTGGGATAAGCATTACCGGATCCCAATGCAGTTAATTGGACTGAAGGGAAAGTGGTAGAAGAACCTGAGTACCATTCTCATGATGATAATGAGCAAGATTCACCAAAGGAGATTAATTTTATGGATGAATTTGATGAAACATTTGGGAGAATTTTGTTTGGATTAGAAGAAAAAATTTAGGAGGATACCACTATTACACATCATGTTATCCCTTTGGGTCGAATAAATGAAGTTAGTAGGCCCCCCGTCCAAATTTATAAGAGGGAGAAGGGAAAGAGAAGTCACTTCTTTTTCTTGATCGAAATCTTGAGGAAAGGAAGGAGGAGGATAAATATTTGGATGCAATTCATACCAAGTATGGTTTAAATTTAAACATTGAAAAATAATTTGATAAAATTAGTCAAAACATTCACTTTATCGAATTGGTAGAGATACCATCTGTGAAGAGCCAGTTGAGTGAGTTCTTTGATAGCATCCATGTGGATGGACAAAGTGATAAGCCTCTTCCTAGTCCACCTTTGAATATGACAGATAGGGAATAAGAGGATCCACCAATAATAATTAGGGACACGAGGCATGAGACATTCGACCTTACACTCCATATTGGTGAGATCCTGTTACATAACATCATTATTGATTCTAGATCCTCCATGAATGTGTTTCCTAAAAGTATCATGGAATCCATTGGATTGAAAATCCCTAGATCGTATATGTATGTGTGTGGGATGGATTCGAGACCAACCCATGTTTTTGTGTTAGGGTACACAGGGTACTCCCAAAGGACCGAACACCAAGAATAGCCGCTTCACACAAACAGATCACAGATCAATACACCAATGTTTGTCACGTGGTTAAAACCCTCGAGAGGGAAACAGTCCACGGCCCCGGCCAAATAGCTACTTCGGAGCAATTTATTATGCAAAAGAAAGAAAGTTACATGAGATTCTCATAATCGATCAACTAGCCAAGGACCCTCTATGCTCTTTAAATAGAGATCATAGACCAATCGGGTGTTAAGCCACGGATCAATGGTAGGTATGATCTAAGAGAAGTTGAACCGTCGGATCACTCTATGTCTAGAACATATCGTGACCGTCGGATTAGAATATTTACAAATGCATACTAATGCATACTAAAGAAACACACTTTTACCTAACGGATATATTACACAAGTTGATCTTAACTAACTCCTAAGTGTCTAAATATCCTAACATTTTGGATTGATAAAGAATCTACGAGAATACTTATTTTCCTTTCTAGACATATCTACTCTCATGGATGTTGTAGTGGTTGATTTTCCTCCAGTTTATGGGATGCCACTTAGTCGAATACGTTCGACTGGATTAGGTGTCCAATTAAAAATGGACTTATCTTATGCCACTATCCCTAACTCTGATGGAGCCATGTTGAGGATTTATCAAGAGACTTTTTACGATGGGAACCTAGAGAGGTATAAGGATGGAATGAAGAACTCCTATGGACAGGGTGAGTTGTTCCCAAGTAGGATATTCATGGTTATGGAAGGGGACTACTATTCACCCGTGTATGGACAAAGTGATAAGCCTCTTCCTAGTCCACCTTTGAATATGATAGATAGGGAAGAAGAGGATACACCAATCGAGATTAGGGCATCCCTTTAGGAAAGAAATAATGGAGGGATGATCCATTCTACCTTACACTCCATATTGGTGAGATCCTGTTACATAACATCATGATTGATTCTAGAACTGCCATGAATGTGTTGCCTAAAAGTATCATGCAATCTATGGGATTGAAAATCACTAGATCGTATATCTATGCATGTGGAATGGATTTGATACCAATCGATGTTTTTGGATTGATAAAAAATCTACGAGAATGCTTATTTTCTTGTCTAGACATATCTACTCTCATGGATGTCGTAGTGGTTGATTTTCCTCCAGTTTATGGGATGCTACTTAGTCTAATACATTCGACTGTATTAGGTGTCCAATTAAAAATGGACTTATCTTATGCCACCATCCCTAACTTTGATGGAGCAATGTTGAGAATTTATCAAGAGAATTTTTACGATGGGAACCTAGATAGGTATAAGGATAGAGTGAAGAACTTCTATAGACAAGGTGAGTTGTTCCAAAGTGGGATATTCATGGTTTGGAAGGGGACTACAATTCACCTAAAAGTGAGGATGATACAAAGAGTATTTGAAGATATTACCAAGAGTCGAATTCATCAGAAGAAGAAAAGGATCTGCATGAATTCATACAGAGATTGAATCATGAGTTGATGATATCTGAAGCATCTCATGAAACCTCTCATGATTCAACCAACATTCATAACCCAGTAGGACATGATGTTTCTAACCATTATTTTGATCCTCCTAGCAACATGGGAGACATTGATCTGTATAAAGCTATTCCCCATGATGAGTTAGAACATAATTTGAAGGTATTCAGGTAGAGTGGGGAAACTCCCATAAAAGACCGTATTACCCCACTTGATAAAAGAGGCTATAGAAATTTGAGAGAGTGTTGGATTTTCTTCCTCCGACTCAGGTTTAAACCTTCTTTGTACGATAAAAAACCCCAAGATATCGGCCCGACAGAGCAAGGCTTAGTCGACAGCACCTGCAATGCAGATGCAGTCTCACTTGAGATATCTCTTATGGGTAATTTCTAGAACCAGGTTTCTGCAGTTGGGTGGGGATTTCTCCTCTCACAACACCTTACCAACTCACTCGACCGAAGCCGGTGGGTGTCTTACTTATAATTATTATGCACATTAAATATATTACTCTACTTATCTGTCGATAGAGACTACAACAATCAATATAATACCTTATTAGAAATTCCAACTAGCTATAGTGCGACAAATGCATACTATAACTATTTATAAGAAAATATATAAACACTTATTCACATCATACATTCATGCAAAACAAATACATTCATCAAATACACATTGACACATTATTTAACGTGGAAACCCATCCGGGAAAAACCACAAAGGATCTCTTCATATGGCATGAGAAATGAATGCACCTTTCATCTGTGCACTCATATTGTAGAATCCATTCTATATATTCTTCTATAATCTATACATGCTTATCTCTCCTCTCATGCTCTCTAGTCTTAGATCTGTGAAATTTTCCTCCATTTTACTCTGCTATCAATCCGCACACTGCCTGGATCGACTCACTCTTCTCTACGACTCTATTTTCGATTTGCACATAGCCTAGATCGACTCACTCTTCTCTACAACTCCACAAATCTTCGAATCTTCTAAAAAATACATACCAACTTAGAAATAAACACCTAGCCGACTGATTAGGAAGTAACAGAAGCCATTAACTGACTAGGAACCAACCCGTACACAACCTAGGTTATTCATTTTATAGACTCTTTACATGTCATTATCAACCGAATTCATTCTGTTAGTCAACAGGATTCCATTCTTATTCTCATACAATCCTGTTAAAACTGTCAGTAGGCACTATCAACTCAAAATACAAAGATGATTTATTCCCTTAAGCATGCGTGGATCTTAGACGAATCCTTACCCACGATCTCTTGAGCTGTCCTTTTCATCCACTGCATGCCTTCTATCGTGGTTCCTTCTATTGTGGCTGATCTCGTTGCAACTTTCTTTTCTGTCGTGGAATTCTTCCTTTGATCCTGCTTCTGTCGCAACTTTCTTTCTCCCACTACTTATTCTGTCTTATCTATTTCTCTATCGCAACTTCCTCTATCATGCGACCAAACTCTTCACATTCTGAGCATAAATCAATTAGAAATCTACCTATTTTCTCCTATGGCCAACAGGTCCCCAACACTCACCTGTGGCTCGTCTCGAGCCACGCTGCGCTACTTCAAAACTTCTGTAGTTGTGACGACCTTGCTTTGAAATTATTGAAATATTTTCCCTATCTCCTCTATCTCTCATTGCACATCGTCTTCTTCCTTCTGCAAGTTTTCCACAAGGTCCAAATTGATTTGTTCCAACGTTACAAGTCCTGCAGAATCTTCTACTCATCACACCTTCTAATGTATAGGATAAATGATGTCTGTAACCCTTTCTGCTTCAACCTACAACTCTGGGACTTTGTCAGTCCTTCTCTTTTTTTGAGTTTGCAGCGCTGCGACTTACTGTTGAAGTTTCTTCATTTCAGCAGCCTTAGGCATTTTCTATGCTAAGGGTAGTTTCCTCATTTCATTTTTCATCTGAGTTTCCTCTGTCTCAACAGTGCGTAGCTGCTCCATGACTTTCTCTATCTCTGCATTGTCGATTGTTGCTTCCAAAGTATGAGAAACTTGTTTGAATGCGTTGGCACACAATACCTCTACTTCTTTTATCTTCTTGACTTCTTTTGTTGCTGTCTTCCTTCTTTCTTCCAACACCTATGGGGGTGTACTGGGTTTTACCTTTGCTTCTAATTCTGCGACCTTTTTATGAAAGTCCTTTTCAATTTCACCAAGTCGAATGCCTATGGATTTTGTGAACATTTCCTCTATTATTTCATCTGCAAAATTGATGCAAGTAAGTGCTACAACATTATCGAGCCTGTGGTTGTCCTCCTCCAAGTCTTCGATTTTTGTTTAGTTTCTTTGACAATTTTCTTCATTTTACTAAAAACGTTATTCGATACTTTATCTTGTTTGATTAATGCGCCTTCTCTTACCTTCATTTCTGCGACTACGACATTTTTCATTGCATAGAATTCATATAGAGACATCTGCGAAAAATCTATTGTCACATGGCACAAGTTCTTGGTCATAATATTCAATTCTACTATTCCCAAGTCAAGTGCTTTCCACACCACTTGAGTCTTTATTGGTGGAACTGGTTTGATACATCACATGGTTGCTCTTCTGATGGGCCTACGTCTTGCGACTCTATTGGTGGGGGTTTGTAGTCAACTACAACCCATACTTATTTTATGGCTTTGCAGAGCATCTGTAGTAGATCTGTAATACTTCCCATGATTCTTCCTGGTGCTCTTATGCTTTTTTCGTGGTTTCTGTCGCAACTTCTTCCATAGATTCTGTAAAAAGGGTGAAATATTCACCCTCGAGGCCGAAAGTGTCTGTAGTTTTATCAACCTTTCTTTTATTACGCCTTGTCTCAGCCTGCTCTACCTCAGTTTGCTTCCTCTTATCTCCTTCCACTGGGTTTGTCGGGGTTGTACTTGAACTATTATGTGGAGGGTTTGGATCTTGTGTTTATGGTAGTGGTGGGTCCCCTCCTTGTTCGCCATACTTCTGCATTTGTGGGTCCTATTGTCACATCTCTTCTTCGGCAGCTAGTATATCATTTGCGATAGGAACTCGCCATTATTCTGGCCAATCTTAGGTAGTGGCCTCGAATTCTTCTCCAGCCAACAGAAACTGGCTCGCTAACTGTTGGCATTGTGGATCTTGTCGCAACTACAACAAGATGTGATGTGGCCCAATATAAATTTAATGATGTTTCGAAATCGTCGAACGGTTTCGTCCATTATTCTTACTTACTTCTTCACTTGATATCACATGGCCTCTCCATGCATAAAGAATTGCACATTGTTGTCCCTCTATCGGTCCTTCTTATCTTTATTGAACCAAAGATTCTGATATCGAGCTCCTCGAAAGTACATTGGCATGTCCACCGCTTGGTAGTTTGTTGGTTCCGACCATTTGACAATTGAAATAAAAATGAGTAGCCAAGAGTAGTGGAATGCAGTACCTTTTTCCTGCGACTCTTATGCATATGCTAATAACTCATTCAATAGATAATGTGACCAGTTCATTTGAACTCCCTCCGCATAGAGTTCAGGATTTGCGATCGTACACGCAGTACATTGGTTCGGTCACATCTTTTGCAATAATTTGGTTGCTAAGACCTTCGTGGAGAACCAAACAGTATGGTTATTGATAGAGTTGATTAAGAAACGTCTCGTATCCATGGACAAGTCATACTTATCCTTCGTCTTTGTCATCATAGCGTCTTGGTCTTTTTTTGAAAAATGGCTTTGGGTCTATGTTTGCAAGTGGTAGTCCTATAATTGCTTCTATGAGTTCGACATCCACATAAAATTTCTTATCGAGACATAGGAAGCCACCGTGAAATGATACTAGTAAATGCTTGGCACAGGCATTTCCTTCCATGCTTTGACCGAAATGCAACATATACAACAATGACAATAAACCTTCTTGGTCCATCCCTCTTTCCCATTCCATTGGAGATAGGCGCTTCAGACCATCCGATGTATCCTGTACAACAACCATTGAATTGTTTATGTCCAAATATTGTTGTTTCCATGTGTTGTGATCAACAAATGTCAACTTCTAAAGGTTTCGAAGAATGTTAAGTGACATAGGAATTCCTTCTGACATAGCTGGTGTTTGAAGTGGGTACTTTGCATTTTAGAACTCTAATTCATGGTGCATTAGATCATCTTGGTGGAACATATGTTAGCATAGTCACAGGTCTTTATTCTTCCTCATCCTCCTCCTCCTCCTGCGGTGGTGGTGGTGGTGGTGTTTCCTTCCTTCGGCTCTCAGACCGTTTCCCCCTTGTTTTACGAGACTGACCTAGTGGGTATGGTCGTAACCTGGATGAAGGGATAAATGGATCCTTTTGAACTTCTTCGGAAGCCACAGGATGCGGTAGGATGTATCCCACAGTTTCTTCCATGATAAGTGAGGGTGATGCAGTCCTAAGCTCAAATTCTACAACTATGCTTGTGCTGGAAATCGAAATAACCATGCTCTCCGAAAAACTCAGTTCGACTCTTGTAATTGCAAACAACAATTTCTCTTCTATAATGCTGTAGAATGAAATGAAACTTGGGTACGAAGCTTGATAACGTCTAGCCGTTCATTTCGTTAGTCCTTCACACAAGCGAACCACAAATGGAAAGGTTGCTGTCCTTTTGTCACATGGGTAATCGTCCGAATAATTAAGGAAACTTCTATGCATGCAACCACTCTCTTGTCACGTCAGTGGTAGTTATGGTGCAATAATGACCAAAGTGTCCCAAAAAGTACGTCGCCAGGATTTTCAAATTAATTATGTCTAGTTGTCATTTCTGTGACTCAAATTCATCTTGCAACATCATCACTATTCTTGCTACATGTATCCATCCTTCAACAAAATTATTTTGGTGCGATAGACATGGTGTCTTCGCCTTCATTTTTCCTCTTGCGGAATACAAAGAGTCTGCAACATGTTGGCGTTGGTCCCTTTGACCCAGGTTTAGACCTTCTTTTGCATGCAACAAAGCCAAAGATATCGACCCGACAGAGAAATGCTCAATGGGCAACACCTGTGATGTAGATGTAGTCTCACCCGAGATATCTCTTATGGGTAACTGCCAGAACCAGATTTCTGCAGTTGGGTGTGGATTTATTCTCCCTTTGTACCATACCAACTAGCTTGACCAAAGCTGCTATGTGTATTACTTATTCTACTATACGCAAATAAGACACTACTTAACCCATCCATCGAGAGAGAGTTTAACAACAATATACACTTTAAGTAGGGTTTTTTCGGAAAATCCGTCATAAACATTTTTAGTCGACGTTTCGATTCCAAATTAGGAACCATCATCATGACAAGTAGTCACTTGGATGGATTAGCTGCAGCTCTGGAGAGAAAAACCCTACTTAAACATAACTCACCGCAGAAACTTACAAACTGAAATATACACTTTAACACACATGTTATCTATCAACAACGCGACTCATTCATAAGCAAATATGTAAACACTTATTCACAATATACATTCCTGTGACTTAAGCACATTCATCACATACATTCATCATATACATTTATGCGACATAAAAACATTCATCATCTACTCAATGGCACAATATTTAACGTGGAAACCCACCCGAGAAAAAACACAAAGGTGCTCTTCGTTTGGCATGAGAAATATATTGCAACTTTTGTCTGCGCACTCAGCTGTAGTCTCTATTCTAGATCTTCCTCTGTTATTTATACAAAATCCTCTCTCCTCTCATGCTCTCTATTCTTATGTCGTTCAATATTATTCTACTTCACTCTATTGTCGATCCACACACAACCTGGATCGACTACTCTTCTCTTTGACCCTACTATCGATCCGCACACAGCCTAGATCGACTACTCTTCCTACAGACACAACTGATTGACTAGGAATTGAGCAACTAAGAAAGTAAATAACAGATTATGAGGTAAGTCCAAGTAAGTGCCCACATACAACTTGGGTTCTTCCTTTAATAGACTCTTTACATGTCACATTCATCTGAATTCATTCTATTAGCCAACAGGCACTATTCCTATTCTAGTTACACTTGTTAGTAGGCACTATCGGCCCAAAATACAAATATGATTTTATTCCTTACAACATGTGTGAATCTATCCGACTTCATACCCACGATCTCTCGAGCTGTCCTTTCTAGTTGTTGCACCGCTGCACGCCTTTTCTATCATGGTTCCTTCTGTCACGACTGATCTCGTCGCATCCTTTCCTTCTGTCACAACTTCTCTTTTTTTATGAACTCTTCTCCTGTCACAGTTTCCTCTGCGACTACTTCTTCTGTCTTATCTCTTTATTTCTTATATTCTTCGGTATTCCTCCATCGCAACTTCCTCTATAGCTGCTTATTCTACCATGTTCTTCCTTCCACAATTGCTTCCGTCGCAGCTTCTCCTTCGCCTTAATCTGTTTCTGTCGTAGCCTTTTCTCACTATGACCGAACTATTTATCTTACAAGAAGAATTCTAACTGAATTATGTCTATATTTTCCTAGGGCCAATAGACCCCCAACACTCACTTGTGGCTCGTCCCAAGCCACGTTGTATTATTCCCCAACTTCCAAATTTGTGATGACTTTTCTTTGAAAATATTGAAATATGTTCACTATCTCCTTTGTCTCTTGTCGCATGTCTTCTTCTTCCTTTTGCAATTGTTTGAGAAGGTCAGAAATGATGTGTTCCAAAGTTACAAGTCTTGCGGGCTCTACTGCTCGTCACACCTTTGATGTATAGGCTGAATGATGCCTGTGATTATTTCTGCTTCAGCTTGCAACTCTGCAACTTTGCCATTCCTCTATTGTTGTTGCGTATGCAGGACTGCATCTTCTCGTTGAAATTTTTTCATTTCCGTAGCCTTAGCCATTTTCTTTGCTAAGGGTAACTTCTTCACTTCATTCTTCAATTGGGTTGCTCCTGTCTTAGCTATGCACATCTCCTCTGTGACTTTCTCCAATTCTGCATTGTCGATCAATGCTTCCCAAGTATGAGAAACTTGGTCAACGGCCTTGGCACACAGTGCCTCTTCTTCTTCTATATTCTTCGCAGCCTTTGTCACTGCTTTTCTTCTTTCTTCTAACACCTCCAACAGTGCACTAGGTTTCTCCCGTGCTTCTAGTTCTACAACATTTTTGTGAAGGTTTTCTGCGATCTCGCCTAGTAGAATGACCTTGGCCTCTGAGAACTTTTTTCTATTATGCCTGCATATGAAAAATTGGTGCAAGCAGGTGATGCAACATTGTCTAGTCTATTCTTGTTCTCTTCCCAAGTCTTATCTTTTTGTTCCACTTCCTTGACTGTTTTCTTCATTTTTCTAACAGTCTTATTTGTTACTTCATCCTTCTTAATCAAAACACCTTCTCTTACCTTAATTTCCGTGAGTGTGACATTTTGCATTGCATACACTTCATATAGAGGCATATAGGAGAAAATGCGCCAAACGATACTGATACTGGTGTCTAGATCTAGGAGACATCTAGGAAGACACCATGAAATGATACTGATAACTGCTTAACACATGCATTTACTTCTACACTTTGATCGAAATGTGACATGAAGAGTAATGACAATAGACCTGCCTGGTCCAGACCTCTTTCCTATTCCAATGCAGCTAGGCGCTTCGGACCATCTGGTACGTATTGTATAAGCAACATGCAATTCTTCAGGTCCAAATATCATTATTTTCGTGTGTCCTGATCCGCGAAGGTCAACTTTTGAAGGTTTGGCAGAATGTTCTATGACACTGAAACTCCTTCCGGCACAATTTGTGTTTGCAATGGGTAGCGTGCATTCTTCTGAACTTTAATCTTTGGTGCATCATATTGTCTTGGTGGAACATATGGTATCATAGTCTCATGTCCTGATCGTTCCTCCTCTTCCTCCTCCAATGGTGGTGGTGCTCGTGCTTTTTTCTTTCGGCTTGTGGAATGTTTCCCTCTTGTTGCAACATCCGGACCCGATATGTTTGGACATGACTTGCCCATCGAGACAAATGGAGGTTGTGGAGCTTCTTCAATGGGTGCAGGTTACAGTGGGATGTATCCAATAATATCTTCCATGATGATTGCAGCCACGACCTCAGATTTTGCATCTGTGTTTGTGCTAGAAATTGAAATAACCATGCTTTGTGAAAAATTCGGTTCAACTCTTTCAGTTGCAGACAACAATCTCTCTCTCACATTCAACTAAATTACACAAAACTTGGGCACAAAGCTTGATAATGTCTATCCATTCAAGTCGTTCGTTCTTCACATGCTTGGGAAATTAATGGAAATGTATCTGCCCTTTTTCGTCACATGGGATGACCATTCCAATGATCATTAGGAAACTTCTATGCATGCCGCTAGTTACCTATCACATCAAGTGGTAGTTATTTTCATAAATACAAACGTGACCAAAAAGCACACCGTTAAAATTTGTCGGGATTTTCAAATTAATGATAGCGAGCTGTCATTTTTGTGACTCAAATTCCTCTTGTGACAACAACACTATTTCTTGCCACTGATATCCTTCCTTCGACATATTCATTTTGCTACGATAGACAGGGTGTCTTCGCCTTCATGTTTCCACTTACGACATGTTATTGCAAATGTTGTAGTTTCTCGTAAGATGATCCTATCCAGGATGGCAGAGGGGAAAGGCAACTAAATTAATGACCTATGGTATCCAAGACCTATGAAAGAACTTAGATGTTACACTAGTCAAGGATGCTGACACTTTAGACTCAATGCAGATACTAATCCTAGGGGGCATCCCTATAACCAAGATTACCCTAAAAATAAGGAATGCAAATAAATAATTCAGGGAAACTTGACTATATCTCTAGGTAGGATAGTTAATTAGAGTTTGACACAATTACTAAGAGAAAACAAGTGTATATGTGGAAATGCCCAATTTACCCTAGGGATTTGAGTATGGAAATTGGAAACTAGGAGTAAATGGTGAAACTGGATAAAATTAGACACTAAAATTTATTGGTAGGCGTAAGATAATGGGATTAGAGGTAAAACTAGCAATACCCAATTTGTGGAATGAGAAAATACCCACTTCCCTCAAGGAGGGCGTCTCCCCTAAAGGAATGACCAGTGTGTTTGATGGAAAAATGGAGTCCGATGATCATGAAAATTTAAATTAAGGGGTTTTAATTTATTTCCAAGGTGGGTTTGAAGTTTTAAAGCCAACTGCAAACCAGATCCTATAAATCTAAAAATCAAGGGTTTTAAAATGAGATTTCACCAAAGAATTTTATAACTAATGAAATAGAAATTTAAAACAAGAGATTTTGAGTAGATCTTACCTGAAAATTATTGTATATTCCTTTCAAATGATGATTTATCTTGTCTTGATCAATTTGAAGCAATTTTGACGAAGTACCAAGTCAAAACAATTTTCCCAAGTGAGGTAGTGCACCCCTCTTCCTTGCATAGTCAAACTACTGAAAGTGAGATTTGCTACGCATGAAAAAGACACTGGAAATGAAAGAAAATCATTGTGCATATCAAATATCAAAGATACTATTGAAAACCCCCCTGATTATGAAAACATCTTCAAGAGAAACGAGTTAGGAGATCCACAAAAACACCACAAGAGAAAACACCTTCCTACATGCAGACACTATCTTCCAAAAAATATTTGATACCCCAGGAAAATATTTCAAATGATAAGCAAGATAAACTTTCCAATCATAGACAAGAACATCCCACAAAGAAAATCCAAGAATTTTCTGCAAAAGTATCTTTATTCAATTATCCTGAGCCAAGAGTGCAAAATTTACCAATGGGATACAATGAGGGGGGTCTATTCTTTATATAGCTTTCGAGAGACACAAACCCTAACTTACTTTTTCATCCAACGGTTGAGATTAAAACATCATCAATGGCGGAGATCACTTTTACACGAATCAATACTGGGATCAATATGACTAAGTTAAGAGGGGGGCGAATTACCTCATAAAGTCCATTTTTACAACATGATAAATAATTATTTTTGCAAGTTTGACACTTAGGGGACATGGGGAGTTCATTACCCCCCCCCCCCCCCCCTATACATATTTCTAAATATATAACTTGATTTACACACTTTTATTTTGGCCATTTTGACCAATGGGGGATGTCCTGCCTAAGAGAACCAAAATAACAATCCGGAGCATGAAAATGGAAGAAAATGGTGTAGAAGTGTACGGAGAGTCATAATAATTAATATGGATAAATTCCCTTTCCATTTCCTTCACCCAATAGACAAAATCAAAATTTTCAGTGAATTTCCTAGTTCATTTTTGGTGGCACATCCTTTGGAAAATAATAAGATCATCATTAATATGTCTAGACTGAGAACTGGGGAAAATTGTTTGTACTGGATGATTTGGAGACATAGAAGAATTGTATAAGTGACTACTCATACCCCCTATAACACTTTAATTCTCTAGGAGAACCAAAATCACTGCTCGCTGTAATAAAATTTGATCATTTGGAAAATAATAAAGTGATAATAATCACTGATCATGAGATATGGGGCCAAACTTTCAAAAATGAAACCACAGTATTGGTCCTGGGCATGTCGGGTACAAATATAAGCAATGTTTTTTTTGAGTCATTGCCTTGGGAACCGTGTTTGACTTGGTCAATTGGGTTGACTATGTCAAAGTACCCAAACTGGAGGTGAGGTGACCGTACCAATATGAACCTATGTGCATCCAAGGTAAGAAATGATCCAACGGTGTATATCAAAACCCAACTTAAATCATGTTATTTATAATCATGGTGAAAATAATAACAATAGTAAGATATACCTGTGGCTTTGAAAAATATTGGAACCTTTTGGAAGTCTATTGTGCATGCCATACTTACAAAGTTTAAACAATGTGCTAATGCTTGGAGAGGATGAAAAAAAGGCTAAGGCAAAGGGGAATGACTTCTGACTGACTTTGAATATGTGATCTCTCCAAATGATAACTGATGCACTCAATCAAAAAAACGTATGCATGACATATAATAACAGGGAATGTCGGTGTCTCACAAATGGATGAATTACTTAGGCTTGTTTCCTTCAGACTCTAGCAAGTTTCCTTTTCGTTACTTTACAATACATGTCAACCTTCAAAAGCGGGTGCCCTGGAATCCTTCTAAGCTCCATTATTGACAGAGACATAGCCTTTGCAGGCTAGTCTCACCTTGTTTCCATGTGGAGGAAAATGAGCTGAACACTATACAAAGAGTGAGTGCTCATCTTTTGACAATTGATCTTTTTCAATAACTTTATTTTTCACATAAGATAGTAGCCATCCTACAAGAGCAGGTGCCCTAGAAAGCCTTATGGGCTCTAGTAAATGACTAAGGCCTAGCTCTGCTCCTAGCGAGTAGCCCATATCCCCGATGGGTTTGCATCTCCCTGATGCCCATGTGGAGGGAAGATGAGCCTTACATTATACAAAGAATGATTGCTCAACCCCTTGGCCACTAACTACCTTTTAAACATTTTCTTTGCATCATTTAGATATATATTTTATGTGTTTCGATGCTTTAGTGTTTAGCAACACTGTTTGGAGGAACACTTGTTTTGAGGACTAAAGGAGAACTACCCGGTGAACCCAACCACATTGGCCAAGCCACATACTTCATAACGTAAGACACATAACACCATGGAGTCTATCATGCACAAGGGTCAGGATGGGGAAAATATCCTCATAAGTCTCAATCAATTCAAGTCATGGGATAAAATTCAAACAATGGATGAACTAAATGGATGGGGACAAATGACATATGGGACCAACACAACATTAAGGTCTAATAATTTGTATAAGAATGACATGAGTAACAGTATTCAACATTAAGTTGTTAGGATATTTAGACACTTAGGAGTTAGTTAAGATTAACTTGTGTAATATATCCGTTAGGTAAAGTTCGTTTCTTTAGTATGCATTAGTATGCATTTGTAAATATTCTAATCCGACGGTCATGATATGTTCTAGACATAAAGTGATCCGACGGTTCAACTTCTCTTAGATCATACCTACCATTGATCTGTGGCTTAACACCCGATTGGTCCATGATCTTTATTTAAAGAGCATGGAGGGTCCTTGTCTAGCTGATCGATTATGAGAAGCTCATATGTAACTTTCTTTCTTTTGCATAATAAATTGCTCAAAGTAGCTATTTGGCTGGGGCTATGGACTGTTTCCCTCTTGAGGGTTTTAACCATGCGACAAACATCGGTGTATTGATCTATGATCTGTTTGTGTGAAGTGGTTTCTCTAGGTGTTAGGTCTTTTGGGAGTACCCTATCTACCCGAATATGGTATCAAAGCGTTGATGAAGAGCCACTTCTGGTTTTGATTAAGATCTGGAATTGGTGTTGTTGAAACTTTGAAAGGGTTTTTGGTTCTAGAGTTTCTGTGCATTTGTGGCCTATGGGAGCTGTTCCATTGTGTCAAGAGAGTCGTTTCTATTGAGAAATAATTTTCGTTTCATCGAAAACCATTTCCGTTTGATCCAGAAACATCCATTTCGGCAAATCTGAAGGTATAATGTTACAGTGACGGATTTGTTTTATTTTATTTTAAATCTTTCATATTTTATCAGTTTTGTTATTAGATATTTATTGTTTTAGTTTCTGACTGTTGCTTTCGCTGGCTGTGTATGCTCTTTGCCGTGCACCTTGCGCGATTGCGGCGAATCAGAAACAGAAAGGAAAAGTTTTTTTTCTTGTCTTCTCAGCTACGTATGCTCTTTGTTGTGCACCTTGTGCGATCACAACGAATAAGAAACAATGAGAAAACTTGAAAATGTAGACTTTATGGGTAAGTTAACCAAGATCTAACCCCACCCATAGTGTGAAAAAGTTTTTTTGTTTGTTTTTGTTTTTCATTTTTCTCATGATTTGCAAGAAAAAAATAAGGCAAGCACGGAGAACGAGAGAGAAGAGTAAAAAAATAAAAAGCCCCATTTCTCTTTCCATTGTTTTACGTACCTTTTAAACTTGGCTCATTTGGTTCAAAGTTGCTTTATTCCTTAATAGGTCTTGAGTTCAAATCTTATTAAGTTACTTTTTAGTGCATGCAATTTCTATTTTCAAGTTACTTTATTGTAAAAGTGCATCTCACTTAAATAAAATAAAATAAAAAGTGAGTCACTTAAGTTTTTTAATTTATAGCCGCACTATTTAAATGTAACATTATTATAAAAGCGAACATCACTTATTTTACAAAAGTGATTCATTTAAAAATCAACTTTCTTGTAAGTGATTGTCAAAGGTTCATCTTGGGAAGAAGGGGGTTCTTTTTTTTAGTTGGTCAAGTTAATATCTACCACGTCACTTTTGGGGACATCTTCAACATTTTCTTTGATCAAGCATAACTTCATCATCCAGAATCAGTTTTCAGTGCCGTTTTTTTTTAAACAACCTAATTTTTCGAGCTCTTTGCATCCAGACAGTTAGTTTCTATTTTTTCAGCCTTTATTTTACAGTATGGCCGCCCCTTGTGATATTCTACTTACTAGTTATAACTATTTCTCATGGAAATCTTGTATGGAAGATGTTCTACGAAGTAGGAGATTTTTCAGAATTACCTCAGGGAAAGAAACATAACCCAATGATAATGATAAGAAAATAAAATGGGCAAATAAATGTGATGAAGCTCGTGAATTGATTGGGATGTCAATCTCTACTGATTTGTGATTCCATATATTTGGAATTGATGAACATGATAAAGGTTGGGAAAAGTTGGAATATGTGTTTGGTAAACACAATGAAATTCGAGGTCATCAACTTGAGAATGAGTTGATTTCTTTGAATCCAAGTGATTTTTCATGCATTCAAGATTACTTATTTAAGTATAAAACTCTTAGACTTTTATGTGAAGAATGCAAGATTAAGAAATAAGACAAATAATGTATTTATCATATTCTTTCCAAACTTGGACCTGCATATTATGTTTTTGTATCTACATTTTACTCCATGAAAGAGTTCTTGCATGCAGCTAGCTATGAAGAGCCTACTCTTGAATTCTTTTGTGATTCGTTAATTTGAGAGCAAGATAAGCTCATTCATCTTGGAATAATTAAAAATGCAGATACATCTGGGAAAGCCTTATTGTCCCAACAGAAAGAAAAGTCCAATCCTTCCAAGAAACAGAATTTTCGCAATAACAAGCCAAGCAAGGGTCCCAAACCCTCTCAGTCAGCTCCTTCTCTAAAAAATGACAAAGGATCCAAGCCAAAAGGAAAGAATACTGAGCGTCATTGCAATTTTTGTGGGAAAGATAATCATGATGAATCTAAGTGTTTTAAGAAGATGACAGCCTTAGAAGCAGCAATGAAGAAGCACCACATCAACCTAGATTCGTCTTCAGAATTTACCTCTCATGGCCATGCACTTTGTGCTTCTAGTTACTCTTATAATGCATCTTCTTCTTCTACTTCAAATGAATGGCTCATTGATTATGGAGCCTCTTATCATATGGCTAAGGATCAAGTCATATTTTCTACTATGCATGAATGTAACACCAAACAAATATTTGTTAGTGATGATAGATCTCTAAGTGTTGTAGGATCTAGAACAGTTCCAGTAGAAAATGGTCATTTCAGTGATGTACTATGTGTTCCAAAAATTTCCTGTAATTCGTTATCAGTCTATCAAATTACTCATTCAGGTGAAGGTAAAACTGTGACGTTTACACCTCACCAAGTTGTAATCAAGGATTTTAAAAATCTTCAAAATGTCCTTGTTACTGGAACTGTTGATGATATTACCAGGTTGTACAAATTTAACAACTTTGGGTCATCACCTTTTCTTTCAGTTTTTGTTGCTCATAGTGATAACTTGAGCAAACTTTGGCATGAGCGATTTGGTCACTTAAATTATCGCTCATTGCAACAACTATGTAAAGACAATATGATGACTGGTCTTCCGATGGTATCTTGCAAGGATGGTGTTTGTTTCGATTATGTACTCGAAAAACATCATCGAGACAATTTTGACAAACATGCCTCTTGTCACGCCTTAGTTCCCTTGGAGCTTGTGCATAGTGACTTGTGTGGTCATCTTCCATCTGCTTCCTTTTCTGGTTTCAAATATTTCTTAACTTTCATTGATGACTACTCCAGACGCACTTGAGTTTACTTCCTAAAACTTAAGAGCGAAGTATTTAACATGTTCTTGGCCTACAAGGCCCTTGTTGAAAAATAATCTGGTCATCAAATTACTAAGCTAAAATCTGACAATGGAGGAGAATATGTTAACAAAAAGTTCACTACTTTCTGCATTGAACAAGGAATCCAACAACAACACACTGTTCCATATACACCAGAACAAAATGGTGTAGCTGAACGAAATAATCACAATTTAAAATAAATGGCTAATTGTATGATCCAATCTAAGGGACTAAGTCTTCAATATTGGGCAGAGGCCATAAATTGTGCAAATTTCATAGTTAATTGCACACCCACTAAAGTTTTACAAGGTATAACACCGGAAGAATCATGGAATAAAATTAAACCAGATGTAAGTCACTTCTGTCTGTTTGGTTGTGAAGCATGGGCTCACATTCTAGATGAAAAACGTAAAGCATTGCAGCCTAAAAGTGAATAGTGCATATTTGTTGGATATTCAGAAGATGTAAAAGGTTATAGAATTCTTCAGCCACATTCTCATGATATAATCATTAGAAGATATGTTAAATTTGATGAAAATATCTTGGCCCGCAAGCCTAACTTGGCGAGTGTGCCATCTTTGGCCAGCGAGCTTGATTCGGCGATTGTGCCTTCTTCTTCTTCCAACTTCCTTGACAGGTTTCCAACTCCAGTTTCTGATAATGACAATGATGATGAAATTCCACTTCCGCCTGCTCATGTTCCTCTAGTTGCACCGGCACCAATGATTCCTCGATGGGTCCATTCAACATGTGAAGTAGTTGGTGATCTTGTCGATGATCCTAGAGATCAACGTCGAACGCGTTCTCAGTTTCAGCGAGCCTCTTCTATTTTGGCTTAAGTTTCCGTGAATCATGATCCATAAACTTTTGTAAAATCTTGAAGAAATCCAGATTGGGATGTAGCTATGGATGAAGAATATCGTTCCTTAATGGCGAACGATACTTGGGATCTTGTTCCTTTTCCAAAAGGAAGAAAACTTGTCAAGCTAGATGGGTCTATAGAACTAAGTATGCATTAGATGGAAATGTTGAAAGACTTAAGGCAATGTAAGTTTCCAAAGGTTTTTCCCAAGTTGAAGGGATTGACTACAATGAAACCTTTGCTCCTGTCGCAAAAATGAATTCCATCTGCCTTGTTCTTTCCCGTGCAGCCTTACATAATTGGGAAGTCCATCAAATAGATGTCAAGTTTTCCTTTTTACATGGTGATTTACATGAGGAAATTTACATGGAACAACCTCTTGGATATGTTCATGATAACTCTAGCCTTGTCTGTCTCCTTAAGAAATATTTATATGGCCTTAAGCAAGCTCCTAGAGCTTGGTATGCCAAAATGGATGGCTTTCTCCTTGACATTGGTTTTTCTAGATGCCATTCTGACCCCAATGTCTATACCAAGAAAGTAGGAAACCATCTCATCATACTTGTTCTTTATGTTGATGATCTTATCCTTACTGGTAGTGACCCTAAACTTTTAACCCATGTGAAATCCAGTCTTAAGCAAAATTTTGAAATGTCAGACTTAGGACATTTGCATTATTTTCTTGGTCTCCAACTCTTGCAAAACAAAGAAAGAATCTTTCTTTCCCAGTCTAAGTATGCTTGTGACCTTCTTCGTCGCTTTCACATGGAAGATTGTAAATTAGCCCCTTCTCCCCTCTATTCTGGAGTCAAACTTTCTGCCACTTGTAATTCCCCTGAAGTAGATGCCACCTTGTATCGTCAGCTTGTTGGTAGTCTCTTATACTTGACTCATTCTCGTCCTGACCTTTCCTTTGTCATTAATCGTGTTTCCCGTTATATGCAAACACCTCATGAAAGTCACTGGAAAGAAGCAAAAATAATACTTCTATATATTCGAGGTACAATTCAGTTTGGGATTCATTATAGTACAGGGGGAAAGCTTTGTTGGTTGGTTTCACTGATTCAGATTGGGCCGGCGATCTTGATGATCGAAAGTCTACTGTAGGTTATGTTTTCAGTCTGGGATATGGACCTGTCACTTGGGCTTGTAAGAAACAACAAGTTCTTGCTCTTTCTTCAGCAAAAGCAGAATATCGAGCCGCAGTTAATGCCAGTCAAGAAGCTTTATGGCTTTGACAGATCCTTTCAGAGTTTGGATTCGAGCATCAACAACCTACTCCACTTTGGTGCGACAATCAAAGTGCCATCAAGCTTTCCAAAGATCCAGTTCTACATCAACGCAGTAAACACATTTAGCTACACATGCACTTCATCATAAATCTTGTTCATGATCGTGTTCTTGAAATGCTCTATTGCCCTACAGATGATCAAGTTGCAGACTTTTCACCAAGTCTCTTACAGAAGCAAAGTTTTCTAAACTTCGATCTATGTTTGGAGTTCAGGAATGTTTTTTTAAGGGGGGATAGGCTCTAATGCCTCCTTCCTTCTCCTAATAGTGTCACTTTTGTAAATCCTTCAATCATATCCCAAGTTGTTCTTAAGGGGGGATGTTAGGATATTTAGACACTTAGGAGTTAGTTAAGATCAACTTATGTAATATATCCGTTAGGTAAAGTGTATTTCTTTAGTATGCATTAGTATGCATTTGTAAATATTATAATTCGAGGATCACGATATGTTCTAAACATAAAGTGATCCGACGGTTCAATTTATCTTAGATCATACCTACCATTGATCCGTTGCTTAACACTCGATTGGTCCATGATCTCTATTTAAAGAGCATGGAGGGTCCTTGGCTAGTTGATCGATTATGAGAAGCTCATATGTAACTTTCTTTCTTTTGCATAATAAATTGCTCGAAGTAGCTATTTGGCTGGGGCCGTGGACTGTTTCCCTCTCGAGGATTTTAATCACGTGACAAACATTAGTGTATTGATTTGTGATCTGTTTGTGTGAAGTGGTTGCTCTAGGTGTTCGGTATTTTGGGAGTACCCTGTCATTAGAGAGAATTTGAGGTCAAAAATGGGCCTCAAAAGGACCAAAATGTACTATAAAAATCAACCAATTACATTCTAGTAGATGACATCAACCCCCATGGTTGCGGTGGCATTGCATGAGTTAAGAATGCTTATTTGTCACATTTTATATGGTGGATGAAAACCCATAGTTAACCAAGGTAGTGGTACAAATACTTTTAAGTCATAAAGTGAAGTACTCACAATAAAAGTCATTTCACACTTTCTCATAAAATAATATTATTGTTATTTTCAAGTAAAGTACTCACAATTCACTTTCTCATAAAATAATATTATTGTCATTTTCAAGTAAAGTACTCATAATTCATAAAAATGTCTTTTCACATTTTTTTATAAAATAATATATTGTCATTTTCATGTTTTTTAATTTTAAATTATGAATTCACTCAATTGTATTTAATATCATAATGTCAAACTAATATATATATATATATATATATATATATAATCTTGTACTTTTAAATAAATTAAATTCATGAATGGAAAAAAATATGTTTATGCATATAAATTAAATTCATTTTTGTTTAAATTTATTTATAAGTTCAAGACAAATAAATGCTAAAGGACAATAATTTTTTGGGAATTTACAATGAATCTTAGTCACATCAATGTAGAGTTATTTTATTAATTTTATTTATAGTCAATTTAGAAAAGTAACTCAACCATGGTTATTTATATTGTGCATAAAAAGTAGTGTAGGAGGTGAGTTGTCATATATACCTACCCCATAAAACCCCTAACTCATAATATTTTAATATATCTTATATTTTTGTAGTACATCTCTTAGGAGACCCATTTTTGACCTCAAATTCTCTCTAATGGTACCCGAACATAAGTCCTTTGATTAGTCTTAGCACAAGTTCGAGCATTATTACATATATAAGCATAGGTCACCACGATCATCCTAATAAGACAAGCCTAGGTGTTTGATATACATCATAGATCAAAATCAAACCAGGCAAACATATACCTAATCTCACAATATATACTAGTCTACATCTGATAGGGCCCCTCTGTAACCATGTGTACCATATATGATCTGCTACTCTGCTCAAATGAACTAGGCCATCACTAAAAGCATCTCAATGGACTAATGAATCTCAGTCCTCATAAAGAAAACATTTTGAACAAGGCTCTGAAATGGCTGAGCCTAGAATGTTCCATGCTAAAACCCCATGTGAAAAATAGATTGAAATAGAATAAGAGATATATCTGTATGCTGCAACATGGTAGCCCAACTGCAAATGTATATGTGATAAGATCTGGCTCCAACTAGGACAAGTGGTCCAATGAAGAGAGTGATGGACAATTTTTGAAATCTATGGTCCACAACACCATCAACAACAAACAATCTAACACTTACAACTTTATGTTTCCTCTCCAGGTATCACATGTTTCTGCGCACATGGAAGCAAGAAATACCAGAGCAGCATGTATGGGAAAAATATATGCGTAAAAATAAACTGATAGAAGTAAATACCGGAAATAAAATGTTGGAAAGTAAATTCTACTCTTAAAAACTTCAAAAAAAAAACCACTCAAAGACTCATAAGACTTAGGATAAATGCAAAACTCATAAAATAAAAGACTCAAACTACTGCTCAAAGGAGCTTATTCAATCCTAACTACTCTAACAGATGATAATAAACCATTCAATCAATTGGAGGGAAATAATGTTTCAGTAACAATCCATTGAATGGAAATTCCAATTCTTCCCCATCCAATGTTTCTAACCATAATGACCCTTTTCTATCTATCCTACTTACTCTATAAGGACCCGTCCAAATCTTCTCAAGTTTTCCATGGTTTCCTGGTTTTTCTTTATTTTTATCCTAGAGTAAGACAATGTATCAAACATTAAACTTTACATGTCTACTCCTTTTGTCAAATGTGCCTTTAAGCCTTTATTGTTCTATGACAACCTTATTCCATGCCTCTCTCCTTTATTCATCCAACTCTAATAGCCTATCGATTCGAGCTTGCAAGGATTCTTGATTTGATGAGCACTGATGAAGTAACTCATAATTAGGGATTTGCAAATTAATTGGAAGCCTACAATCCTTCCCATATACTAATTCGAAAGGAGATTTTCCTGTGATTCATTTAACAGTTGTCTGATAAGCCCACGGTGCATATTTCAATTTACTATCCCAACTTCTCCTGTTTTCACCTACCATTCTCTTCAAAAGTATTACCAAGTTCTTGTTTCTAGACTCAGCTATACCATTTCCTTGCGGATAATAATTAGAAGAGTGGGATAAAAATATGCCATGATTAAAACAAAAATTATTCATTTCGATCTTTCTGAAAGCTTTGGCATTATCATTAGTCAATTTCAAAAGACAACCATACCTTGATATAATATTTGCTTCTAGGAACCTGATTATGACTTCGGTGGTATCCTTCTTTGTACATACAACCTCAACCCAACGAGTGAAATAATTAGTGCACGTTAAAATGCACTTGAACCCGTTACTTGAGTTGTGATGAAATGACCCAAGAAAATCCATTCCCCATTGTTGAAAAGGAGATTCAACGATTATAGGGTTCAAAGGTAAGGCATGTAACCTTGGATTTCCTGAAAATAATTGACATTCCTAACATGACCTAACAAAATAATGAACATCTTTAAATAACATAGGCCAATAATATCCTGCACGCATAATTTTAGTAGCATCTGTTCTAGGCTCATAATTCCCACCCCACAACCTAGCATGCATCTCTCTTATAATGACTTTAGATTCTTCTCGATTCTTCCATTCTAAACCATCTTGCATCAGAATATACTTTGATGCTTTCAGCCTCAAGGCCCTCCGTTGATGGTCGGCCAGATAGCCAGGAAAAATTATTTTTTTAAAATAATATATGATGTCCTTATACCATTCTTGTTCTATATTTCGGTTTCCATGGGTTTCTTCAGCACAATTCACTGAAACCTCCTTTTTTGTTAGAAGCTGAGCAAGTCCATGTCGTTTTATGATTTTAATGGGTTTAATTTCTAAATCCTACTTTTGAATCCGTGAAATCCAATTTCCTCGTATACCTATACCATCAAACTAGGATAATACATCTTTTACTACATGATACGACACATAAGCCTTGATTTTAGAAAAACCAATGTAAGTTCTGAAATGCTTCAAATCCTTAACCAACGCATATGCTATTTTTTTGGTGGTAGTGTATTTTAATTATGCATATCTAAGGTTTTTACTCATGAAAGCTATGGGTTGCTCATGATTTTCATTGTTCTTTTGCAATAAAACTGTTGCTATTGTATCTTCTATAGCGTATGAGTAAATCATGAATTCTTTGTTATAATAAGGGCATGCCAAAACAGGTGAAGTGGATATAGCATTCTTCAAGTTTGAGAATGAAATGTGACAATATTTATCCCACAGAAACTTTAAATTTTTCTTCAGTAAGGCATTCATGTTAGGATATTTAGACACTTAGGAGTTAGTTAAGATCAACTTGTGTAATATATCCGTTAGGTAAAAGTGTGTTTCTTTAGTATGCATTAGTATGCATTTGTAAATATTCTAATCCGACGGTCACGATATGTTCTAGACATAGAGTGATCCGACGGTTCAACTTCTCTTAGATCATACCTACCATTGATCCGTGGCTTAACACCCGATTGGTCTATGATCTCTATTTAAAGAGCATAGAGGGTCCTTGGCTAGTTGATCGATTATGAGAATCTCATGTAACTTTCTTTCTTTTGCATAATAAATTGCTCCGAAGTAGCTATTTGGCCGGGGCCGTGGACTGTTTCCCTCTCGAGGGTTTTAACCACGTGACAAACATTGGTGTATTGATCTGTGATCTGTTTGTGTGAAGCGGCTATTCTTGGTGTTCGGTCCTTTGGGAGTACCCTGTGTACCCTAACAATTCAAAGGCTTGGCCAATTCTTCTAGATTCGAGACAAATCATTGTACGGAATTAATTTTTCCAAAGAATGATTGGAGAGATGAGACATCCTGAGGAGAGGAATAACATTTATGGCTTGAACTCATCCTGGGTCAATTCAGATTCCATATTTTGAAACAATATGACCTAATAGATTACCCTCATCAATTCCAGAAGTTGACTTCTTTGGATTTAAAGATATTTTGAATTTATGACATCTATAAAAAATATTTCTTAAATGTCCCACATGGTCACCCCGTTCCTTAGAGAAAAATGTTAAATCATCCTGATAGATCATAATAGTTTTAGCAATTAGATTACTAAATGCTTGATCCATGGCCCTTTGAAAGGTGGATCCTGCATTCAATAATCCAAATGGCATCCATATATATTCATTGGTTCCCCAAGGAGTGGTAAATGTTGTTTTTCCCTTGTCTTATTTTATAATTTGCACTTTATTATACCCTGAAAAACCATCTAACATGGACAACACCCAATCACTGTAACACTTTGTAGTAAATTTTCCATATTGGGTAAAGGGTAATTGTCTTTAAGAGAAGCTTGGTTCAAGTTTATGAAATATATGCATATTCTAATCTCACCACTTTTCTTTCTTACTATTACAGGATTCGACACCCAGGTTGTATGCCTTACAGGACGAATGATTCCAATGGCTAACTTTTTTTCAAGTTCCCTTTTAATTAGAGGATCCAACTTGGGATTTACATTACGAAGATTTTGCCTATATGGTTTGGATCCTTCTTTCAATGGGATAGTATGCTCTATGATGGACAGATCACATGTCTTCAAATCATCATAAGTCCATGCAAAAACGTCCTTATATTCACGAATAAGGTTTTCAATTTCCTTTTGTTCTTTCGGGGGGCATTTTTTCCGATCTTAACCATTTTAGGGGAAACATGAGATCCTATGTTTATTTCAACAATCTCATCGACATGTTCAACCCTTTTTCCTTTGTACTCATCATGATTATCAAAATTCTTTTCTAAATGTATTAACACTTCAATGCCATCTATATGACATATTGACTAGTTTTGCATCTGGTCTTCCAGAGTGATAGCGTTGTTTTGTAGATAATCAATGCAATACAAGAAACATACTATTTGAGCATAATTATCATAAAATTTCCAGTGATCTTATTTTCAGGGAAAAAGGGTCTAAATAGAGCTTCTACCTTGCAATTCTTTTCTTTCAGGCATTCAGGAATCTCAAAGGTACAAGCGGTTACAAATAAAGCAACAACAAGAGTGTTTTCCTCCCTAGGGTCTGCTTTAAATTAAAAGACATCAAATATTTTGATAGCATCCCATACTGCATTTCAGAAGTTACACAATCTATCATTCTTGGCTGCAAACTGATTTCTCACCCGAGAGACTACTAAATTAGAATCATCGATAACACTCAAACACTTAATCTTCATGTCACTAGCAATTTTTAAACCTAGAAGCAAAGCTTCATATTCGGACACATTGTTAGTGCAGTCAAATTCTAACTGAAAAGAATATATGCTTTCTTATACCGTCGTCGATATCAAAACAATACCATCTCCACCACCATGCCTGGACCTAGCACCATCAAAATACATTTTCCAAATGTTCCTTGGAGGGAAAGGATGTGGTCTAACTTCTTCCCAATAATTTTCCAACACCATAAAATTTCCAACATATGTAGCACACATGGCTTCATCAAACAAATGATTAGGAGTTTCTACGTGTTCGATCATAGGTGGCTCATTCATTTGTTTAATCGATGCAATTTTACTGATAGGGATCATTGCGTACATTAGATCTAATTGAATGCTACCTCCCAGTTTTGTTTTCCATTCTCTAGACAGGAGCATACCCCAAACATCAGGAATATCAATGACCAAGAAATTCATAGTTATCTTGACATCTAGATAAGCTACCAATTCCATCTTTAAGTTTTCAATCACTCGTTTAGACTCCACAGGTCGTGAGTCCATGCCACAAACATTTCCAAAATGTCGGGTTGTGGTTAAATCTAGCTGATTCATGACCTTATATGTCATCACATTCACTTCAACCCCATAATTTATTATACAGTTATGAAGAATCAACTGGTTTATCTCTAAGGCAATATAGAAAAGAGGATACCCATCTGCTTTGTTCATTACACTTTGAATACTGACATGGGAATCCTTTGTTATATTGGGCATTGGTTTCGGTATATTTGTTTTAGGTTGTATTCCCAAACATCTTACAACCTTATTACTTATTGATTGTACCTTTAATAACTCTTGTAGTGACACATGCATACTTAACTTAGTTAGGAATGGAGACATATCAATGTTCAAACCGAAGCGGTTTGTCTTATCCTTCTTTTCTACTTCTAATCCTAAGAATTCCATGACTTGTGAGATTTAACGAATGAGGTTTTTACCAACTTCTTTAGTGATATCAAGACCATTAGATTTGATATTTTACTTGCAAGGTCTATCTTTATTGGTTCTTGGGACACGAATTTTTCGTGAGGTGGATCTCTTTTCAATAGTCTTGCATTTGGAGGTGGTTTCCACATATTTCCTTTAACAACAACAGGTTTAGGAGTTGGGGTAGTTATGATGTATTTCTTAGAAGGTGCCACTACCTTCTTTGTTTGAGTAAGTTGTTGTCGGTTGTTTCCTTTAGGACTCTTAACTCTTGTTATAGGAGTTCTTTCATTACGATGATGCATGCTACTAGTTGGTGCATTCCTAGATTTGATAGACATATTATCACTTTTCTTTGGGAACACTTTAGATTGTGACCAAGTGATCGCATAACTGCTATTTCCAACTTCATTTCTACGATGTTTTGTTCGTTCATGATGGAAATGAGGACCGTCATATTGTAGATAATCTTCCTTACATCGTTGGGCCAAAAGGGCGAAGGCTAAGACCATTTCACTCATTGCAGTTGCAAATTTCTCAGGAAGCACATAGTCATAATCAAATTCTTCATAAAAATTCATGTCTTCTAATAAGGGGATTCAAAGGTTATAATCATGGGTAGGTCTCTCAGGGGATTCACATTGTGGATTCATAAGGTGAACGAATTGCCGTGTCACCAGAAATTCAATGTTGTAGGAGAGATATAAATAATATAGTGATCGTGCAGAATTTTAACAATTGAAAATACAATCACTAGATCTAAAATCGGATGAATGTAAAAGATGAACGCATTCACATACACCAAAGGTAGGTAAGCCTCTACCATCGAGTGCCAAAAATGTTGGCAGATAATGGGAGTAGAATTTAAGATAAATGTCGAACCAAGGTAGGCATCTACCTCCCCGATAACATCGTAAAAAATGTTATCACAAATCTTGTTGTTGCCCCGTAAGATGATCATATCTAGGAGGATAGAGGGGAAAGGTAACTAAATTCGTGACCTACGATATCTAAGACCTCTGAAAGAACTCAGATGTCACACCAGTCAAGGATACCGACACTTCAGACTCAGTGCAGATATTAAGCCTATGGGGCATTCCTATAACCTAGATTACCCTAAAAATAAGGAGTGCAAATAAATAATTCAAGTGAAACTAGACTATATCTCTTAGTAGTATAGTTAATTAGAGTTTGGCACAATAACTTAGAGAAAACGAGTGTCTATGTGAAAATCCCCAATTTACCCTAGGGTTTTGAGAATGGAAATTGGAAACTAGGAGTAAATGGTGAAATTGGATAAAATTAGACACTCAAATTTATTGGTAGGTGTAAGATAATGCGATTAGAGGTAAAACTAGAAATAACCAATTTGCACAATGAAAAAAATACCCACTTCCCTCAAGGAGAGAGTCTCCCCTAGAGGAATGAAATGTGTGCTTGATGGGAAAATGGAGTCCGATGATCATGAAAATTTAAACTAAGGGGTTTTAATTTATTTCCAAGGTGGATTTTAAGTTTTAAATCTAGTCACAAATCAAATCCTATAAATCTAAAAATCGAGGGTTTTAAAATGAGAGTTTCACCAGAGAATTTTATAACTAATGGAATAAAAATTTAAAACAAGAGACTATGAGTAGATATTACCCGAAAAATCTTGTAGATTCCTTGCAAATGAAGATTTATCTCGTATCGATCAATTTGAATCAATTTTGATGAAGTACCTAGTCGAAATGATTTTCCCAAGTGAGGGAGCGCGCCCTTCCCTGCATAGTCAAACTACTGAAAGTGAGATTTTCTACACATGAAAAAGACACTAGAAATGTAAGAAAAAAAGAGTGCATATAAAAGATTAAAGATATTATTGAAAAAAACCCTGATTATGAAAACTTCTTCAAGGGAAACGAGTTGGGAGATCCACAAAAACGCTCCAAGAGAAAACACCCTCCTACATGCAGACGCTATCTCCCAACAAATATTTGATACCCCAGGAAAATAATAATCCGGAGCATGAAAATGGATAAAACTAGTGTAGAAATGTTCAGAGATCCATAATAAATCAATTGGAGAAATTCTCTTGACCCAACATGCTAAATGGATTTTTTTAGTGAATTTTCTACTTCATTTTTGGTGGTACATCCTCTGATAATTGGGGTAAACTAATTGTACTGGAATATTTGGAGACATAGAAGAATGGTATTAGTGACTACTCATACCCCCTGAAACACTATGATTCTCTAGGATAACCAAAATCACTGCCCTTTGTAATAAAATTTGATCATTTGACCAATAATAAAGTGATAATAGTCACTGATCATGAGATATGCCAGCCAAACTCTCAAAATTGAAACCGCAGTATTGGTCCTGGGTATGTCTGGAACAAATATAAGCAATGTTTTTTTTGAGTCATTGCCTTGGGAACCGTGTTTGACTTGCTCAAATGGGTTGACCAGGTCAAAGTACCCAAAATGGAGGTGAGATTCTCTACCAATATGAACCTGCATGTATCCAAGGTAAGAAATGCTTCAATGGTGTATATCAATACCCAACTTAAATCATGCTATTCATAATCATGGTGACAACAACAATAATAGTAAGTAAGATATACATGTGCCTTTGGAAAATATTGGAACCTTCTGGAAGTCTGTTGTGCATGTCATACTTACAAAGTTTAAACAGTGTGCTAATGCCGGGTTAGGATGGAAAACAAGGGTAAGGAAAAGGGGAATGAATTCTGATTGACTTTGACTATGTGATCTCTCCGAATGATAAGTGATACACTCAACCAAAAATACATATGCATGACAGGTAATAACAGTGAATGTCAATGTCTCACAAATGGATGAAGTACTTGGGCTTGTTTCCTTCAGACTCTAGCAAGTTTTCTTTGCAGGCTAGTCTCACCCTGTTTCCCTGCAGAGGAAAATGAGCCGAACACTATACAAAGAGTGAGTGCTCATCCTTTGACCATTGATATTTTTCAATAACTTTATTTTTCACAGAATATAATAGCTATCTACAAGAGCAGGTGCCCTATAAAGCCTTCTGGGCTACAGTAAATGTCTAAGTCCTAGCCCCGCTACCACCAAGTAGTCCATAGCCCCAACGGGTTTGCCTCTCCCTGCTGTCCCTATGAAGGGAAAACGATACTTACTTTATACAGAGAATGAGTGCTTAACCCCTTGGCCACTGACTACCTTTTAAACATTTTCTTTGCATCATTTAGATATAGATTTTCTGCGTTCCGATGCTTTAGTGTTTAGCAACACTATTCGAAGGAACACTTGTTTTGAAGACTAAAGGAGAAATACCCGCTGAACCCAACCACACTGGCCAATCCACATACTTCATAGCCAAATACATAAAACAACATAGAGTCTATTATGCAAAGGGGTCAATATGGGGAAAAATCTTCAATCTCACAAGTCTCAATCAATCTAAGTCATGGGATAAATTTCAAACAACAGATGAACTAGATGGATGGGGGAAAATGACATATGGTGACCAACACAACACTAAGGTTTAATCATTTGCATAAGCATGGCATGAGCAATAGTCTTAAACATTAATTCCTTTGATTAGTCTTAGCACAAGTTCAAACATTAGTACATATATAAGCATAGGTCACCATGATCATCCTAACAACACAAACCTATGTGTTTGATATACATCATAGAGAAAAATCAAACCATGGAAACATATACCTGATCTCACTGTATATACCTTTCTCCATGTAATAGGGCCCCTTTGTAACTGTGTGTACCATATATGATCTTCTACTCTACTCAAATGAACTAGGTCATCACTGAAAGCATCTTAATGGACTAATGAATCTCAACCCTAGCAAGGAAAATCTACTGAACAAGGCTTTGAAATGGATGAGGATGTAATGATCCATGCTAAAACCCCATGTAAAAAAATAACTCAGAATAGAATAAGATATAGATTTGTATGCTGCATCATGGTAGCCCAGCTGAAAATGACTATCCTGGTAAGGATTTATCTGCCTTCCATTTACTAATCCTTTGATAGGTGTTCCATCCAACTTTTGTAATTTCACCGCACCTCCAGCAACGATTTGAATTACAACATACAGTCCTAACAAGTGTGTTTTTAACTTACCAAGATACTTGAAGAATTTGTTGTCATATAAAAGAACAAGTCCTCCAACCTAAAATTGTTTTTTTTTTATGTGGCGATCATGCCATACTTTCCGCCGTTCTTTATCAATGTTTTGATGATATCTTGCAACAAAACATTCTTCTTCCAACTCTACCAGCTACGACAGACTTTCTTCGACAACACCAACATCTGTCATCTCTGTGATCGCAACAACACTTAAGTTGGGTACAATATATTCCATTTGCATGACAACTTCTTTCCCATATACCAAATGAAATGGATTTGAACCTGTCAACCTATTACAGGTCGTGCGATATTCCCACAACACTACATAAATTTTATGATCCTAGTCATCTCGTTTGACATTGCAAATATTTGTCAATGTATTTTCTAGAATTTTGTTAAATATTTTGACAACACCATTCGCTTGAGGGTGATATGGCATTGTATTTCTATGTTGGATCTGGAATTCCTCCATCAATTCCTCAATTAACTATTTAACAAAGTGTGTACCTTGGTCACTTATCAAAAATTTTGGGCAACTGAATCTCGTCACAACATTTTCAAATAGAAAATTTGC
The DNA here is from genome assembly GCA_001517045.1 of Pseudotsuga menziesii. Lineage (NCBI taxonomy): Eukaryota > Viridiplantae > Streptophyta > Pinopsida > Pinales > Pinaceae > Pseudotsuga > Pseudotsuga menziesii. The sequence goes on from LPNX010351181.1 coordinate 165,899, forward strand.
AGTAGTCGCAGCAATAAAATATTTAATGGTGCTGCTTCATCTCATATGGTTAGGTAGTCGGTCACAATAATTATATATATTTCCCCTGTGAAATTCCCTGTCGGATTAATAGGACCCACAAAATCAACAACCCATTTATTGAATGCCTGCAGATTTATTTGTGGTACTAATGGAATTTCATCTCATTGCGACAACTTTCCTGGTCTTTGGAAGACATCATAGTTGCAACAGTATTCTCATGCATCCACATCCATGGTAGGCCACCACAATCTCGCTTGCAATATCTTTTGCATCGTGTCCCTTCGAGCGTAATGGCCTCCTACGACACCAACATGTGCTTCATTTACTATCATCGATCCCTTGTGTTCCAAGACACAGTGACAAAGAATCTCATCAGGGCTCATCTTATATAATTGTCCAACAATCAACTGGAAGTATGGAGCTCATACAAGCAACTGTTTCTTTTGCGTAGTGGTAAATTCAGCTAGTTCATAACCTATACCCAGAAATTGTATGATGTCTATGTACTGATCATCAAAAATTGTTATTGCAAATAGTTGCGCATCAGGGAGACTATCGTCAAGGTTACTAGGTTCTTCTCCACTTTCTATCCTCGATAGATGGTTTAGTCCTGAATTCAGTCGACCGGGTTTACCAATGACTTCAAAGTCAAATTCTTGAAAAAGCAGGATCCACCGACAAATCCCCCCCTCCCCCCCAACACTGGCTTATTGACCAGGTATTTCAATGTTGAATGGTCTGTGTACATTTTAAAATGTCCGCCCTATAAGTAGTGTCTGAATTTGTACATAGCATATGTACCATAGCCAACCCTTCTCTTTCTGTCGTGGTATAATTCTTCTCTGTTGTGGATAATTTCCTGCTGGAAAATGCTATAAGATGGTAAAACACCCGTTGTCAGGATGCGTTAATACCATGCCGAGTATGGCAGGCAATGCATCGACATGTACATGGAACTCTTTCTTCCAGTCTAGAAATAAAAGTATGGGTGCTATAACCATCTTGCTCTTCAACATGTCCAGACTCTCTTGGAAACTTTTGTTGATGAAATTATCATTGATGCCAACATGGACTTGCAGTGGCCCCACGGGATGTCATTGATGCCACCAAGTCCCACCTGCAGTACCTTGATCCCTTACAACATGGGTTTGTGCGTTGAAGCACCTTGTACCCAGTTGACAAAGTCCCTGTACCCACAATCTTGGATCTTGAAGCCACCATCTTGCTGAAGACATTGAGGAACTGGGAAATGGTCTTGAAGCCTTGATGGACGTTGGAGAAACCCTAGATGGGTTAGAGAAGCATTAATGACCCATTTTGTGGTCATTCATGCTATGATGATGTCATGGTACCCCAGGAGAAACCAAGCTACCCCATAGGTGATATCATGCTGGATCATGTGGTTGAGGCAATTAAAGAAGACCATGAAGCCCCTTGCTTGATGAAGAAGCTCTTGAAACCCTTGGAGAAGTCTTGGTTGACATGAAGAAGCCTTTGGACCCACATTTGTTGGGTTAATGGTCCTTGAACTCTTGAAGGAGATAATATGGTTACACCCTTGCATGTGATGGTTTGGGTCTTGAACCCACACACCATGGTGGATTGAATGTGTATGGAAGCCCTAATGGCTTAATGGCACCCTTTTGATGGTAATGTACGGAGGACGCCCTTACTTATGGTAAGGAGTGGTTGTGGAACAAATAAAATGACAAAACATGGTGACCATTAAAATGGTAAAGTTATGTGTCAACACACACAAAAAAATTCAAGTAGAAGTCGGCTGAGTCAATTTTTGTAATAAAAATAAAATTATTTTTTATTACATGTTGGCTCAATGAAAAATCAGTATTAATAACGCATCCAAACTTCATTTTATACACACAAATTTTTCGGATTAGCTCTGCAATTTCGGAGGTCAGACTGCTGCAATTTCGGAGGTCAGACTGCTGCAATTTCAGAGGTCCACTGAGGCAATTTTTAGAGGATCTCTGAGGTCATTTTTTTGTGGACTGAGGCAAACAGACTGAGTAATTTTGGGTATGTGACTGAGGCAAATTCGGCCATGTGGAAAGACTGAAAATTTTCTTGGTAAACATATTTATTTTTGGACAATTTTTTTCATGCAAAATTGCTGGGCTATGGAGAATAATTTTGGTGGAGCCAAGTTGCTTTCTCTTGGGGATGAAATAATAATTTTGAAGGACTATTTTTTTGCCCTAGCTGAGGCACTGTAATTTTTGCAGGATAGTGAAAAATCTTGGTTTGATAGTGGTCTCCTACGGTCCTCTTTTTTTATCTTATAACAATAGTCATAAAATTTTTGTGGACAACCCTAGCTTCTTTTGTGAAAAGAAGTGGACAACTCTATTTTTTGTGGATTGAAGAAAAAAATAAATACTGAGGTAATCGAATCCATGGAGCAGCAGTACATCTTCCATCTCTGAAATCTTGGATTATTCTCTGAGGTAGCAGCATCCTTTTCTTAGAAATTTCGGTGGTCAAGTAGGAGCAGCAATACTTCTTCCACCTTTGAAAATTTGTGGGGTTATAGTTCTGAAGGAGCCTAAACAGTCTGAATTTTGGAAGAGTTTACAGCTGTCACAGTGGGAAAACTTTTGGAAGAATCTCTACTTATCGTAGGCAAATAATGGAGTGAAGAAATCGTGGTACTAAGACAATTTCAAATCTGATGTTCAAACTTTATTTTTATTTTAACTCTGATTGCTACAGCAGCACACACTCAGAGATGATCTAGGATTTTTGGAGGCTATTGCTATCTTTCTATACACAACCCTAATCCAAGGTTTCCACTACTCTCATCACAAACAAAACACAAGTGCTAGCAGCAGCAAACGACCCGAGTTTTGATGATTGTCCTAATCAACAAATGAACCAGTAAACACTTTGGAGAAGGAGAGGCAAGTGGATTGGGCAATTTCATGGAGGCCCTAATTTATTGCAGCAGCCGAACAGTGTTGGAGCAGCATGCACAGACCCTAATATGTAGACTTGATGATGAGTCTATTCTACTCATCGTAAAATAGTCTTAGTTTGATCATGGACACAAACAGTTCCAAAACAGTTCTCCAAATTTACAGTTGGTTATGAGGTAAGATTATGCATGCAACTATCCAGTGGTATATTGATGATTAAGTTGGAACAATAATGATGTGAGTATATGAAGCATGTACAGTAATAAGTCTGGTAATGATGATTTATTACAAGCACACAGTGCATAGATTAAGCCACTACAAAGATAGCTCATTGGGTAGAAATGAAGAGAGAGTAAGCCATTACACATACACAAGTCTGAGTTTGGTATTTTATACACATTCAGGCTTAAAAGTGGCATGCACAGTCATGTACATCAAATGAAATGGCTTTTAACTTAGCATAGATACACTTCAAAGGTGTGTGAAAGTTGAATGTTGGCTGCCTCTGTTGACATCTATAACACTTGCTCTCACAATCCAAGTTTGTATGGTTACACAATGTTTAGGGTTCTTCCTAAACAACAAATGCAGTCTGAGTTACTCCATACTACATAGATAAAGGTAAGTCCTATGGTGATATATTGATGTTCTACTATGATGTGATGATACCCCTACACTTGTTGCATACCTTGATAGTATATACAATGGCTGAGTTCATGTACAGTACAAGTATATTTATACAGTGAGGTGTGCATTGACAAGTAACAATATACAGTAAGGAAGTGATATAGTGGTGTGCACTATAGTGACATATAGCGATATGATGCGTATATGTATGATGATGTTATAGTAATCTTGAGACCTTGATGAAAAGTTTAGATAGACCTTGAGGATGTGAGCAGACATCCTGATGACAAGAAGATATGGTGGTGATGATATGGCAGTGGTACACTAGTTGACATTACAGCAGTTATAGCTTTTTTATGTGATAGCTTGATAGTGACATACATTGACTTGACAAGATAGTGACAGCCAGTCATATGACAGTGACAGCAGTTTGATATGATATGACAAATCATAGTGACAAGTTGATGACAAGCAACCAGTAAAGAAGACCATGATGATGATGACAAGTTTGATTGTTGTTTGACAGTCTGGTTTGTGAAGACCTTTATGTTTGGTTGATTGAGTTGACTGTGTTATGGGCAGACCCTTGTGTTTTACATGAACCTTGAGCAAACCTTGATGACTTGGCAGTAATGAAGAGCATGTGTCGATGAACAGAGAAGATTGAGAAGTGTGTTGCAGTAGTGTTGATGAGAGTGATGAGCAGATGATCAGCAGTATTGACCAGCAGCAGAACATATTGAAGAGACAGATGATGTTGATGTGAACAGTGAGCTTAAATTGTAAATGCAAGCTTGACTTGCATTTGAGGTTAGGATACCTCAAACCCTTCTTAGCAGGGTCTAAGAAAACCAGGCAGGGTCCTGGCTGCAGAGTAGGTGCTCTACATATTAGTAGGTGCTAATTTTACCTCACGATTGTAGCCGAACCAAAACTAATACAAAAAGATTACAAAATTATATGGTGTTGTGTTCTTTTGTGTTATGGTTCTTGATGATTCTAATTCTTATGATATGTGAATGATGAAGTGAAAGATGTTTATGAAATAATTATGCAGTGATGAATTGGTTGTTAATTGTGACAAGTTAAGAAAAGTTCTAAAATTGCTTTACATTGATTCACCCCCCCTCTTAGTGTCTAACAATTGGTATCAGAGCCGGCCTTCATCACAAGCCTAGAAATCTTGAAGGAGATCCTTAGACACAATGCAGGAAAAGAAAGAGTCATCAAGCAACGATGTGCCTATACTTGATATTACAGATTATTTCAGTTGGAGGAGCAAAATGAAGGCTTATTTGAAGAAGTTTGGTATTTGGGAATTTGTTATCAATCCACCCACTCCATCAAACAAGAAAGGAAAATCAGCTGCACAGAAGGAAGCAAAGAAGGACAACACTACAACCTTGAAGTTCCTCATGGATGGACTTCCCAGCTCAGTGAAGGAAAGTGTAGGAGAGTACACTTCGGCAAAAGATCTATGGTTCAAGTTGGAGAGTGAGTATCAGAAGGCAAGACCAGAACCCGAAAAGACAGATCAAGAATCAGAAGACAAGCCCCCAGAAGAGCTCTATCAAGAAGAAGACAAACAAGAAGAGGACTCTAGTAAAGGTATGGACTCTTGTGATTATAATGATAGCTTGTGTGATGAAATTGAGAAGGTTCTTGTAGAAGATGATGAAGGGCTATCAAATACTGCACATGAGATACATATCACGTTGCTAAATATTGATCTCATAGCCAATTGGTTCCTAAACATAGTAAATCTGAACCAGAGTGATTTCACGAAGTTCAAAAAGAAAATCTTGGACTCCTTGAATGAATATCAGCAGAAGACCATGTCAATGAAAGTGTTGCTTGTAAAGCTCAAAGACAAGGACAAAGAGTTGCGGGATCAAATGAAAGACAAGGATGCTGAAGTTGAACAATTAAAGACTAAATTGATCAGTCAAAAGGAAGAATCAGAAAAATCTGCTTAAGAGCTTGAAGAAACTAGAGAGGTCAATCATGATCTGAAGACTCAACTGGAGGAAGCCAAGAGGACAGAAGAAATCCCGAAGAGTCAGCTGAAAGAAAAGGAGGAGACAGTCCAGAAGTTGGAAATGGAGGTAGTTGGTCTCAGGAAGAAAGGTAAGAAGAACGAAGCCTTGGTCAAGTTCCAGGACAGTTCGATTGTCCTAGATAAGATCTTAGATTGCCAAAGATCTCCAATCGACAAAACTGGTCTTGGTTACAAGAAGAACAAAGAAAAATTTGAAGATGACACTTGGTCTTCGAAGACTCTAGAAGCAGGTCCGTCAACGTACAAAGCTGCTCCCCATGCACCTGCACATGACAACAAGGATTTTGGAAGTTCAAAGATGAAACAAGGAGTTAGGTCTATTCATCAAAGCAACTTAATAAAGGAAACAACTCCAAGACCCAGGTATGAAAGTGGCTTCAATGGTTATTGTTATTTTTGTTCTAACTTTGGTCATAAGGCTATGGATTGTAAATTCTATGGAAGAAGAAGGGCTGGAAGCCCCAATGAATCAGTCAGGTGTTGGACATGTAATCAAGTCGGACATGTTGCTGCCACATGTCACACATTGAGATGCTACACCTGCAGTGGGTTTGGCCACAAAGCCCAAGAATGTGCAAGTCAAGGAAGTCAGCCAAGAAGGAGTCCTTCATATACATCAACAAGAAGATTTGAAGATCAGAAGACAAATGCCTACAGTAAGGGATACGCTCAGGCATGGAGAAATGAAGCTGATCAAAGAAGTGTTGGAAGTTCCAACAGCTCGGTCAAGTGTTGGACATGCAACAATGTTGGTCACATTGCTACATATTGTCGTATGATGAGGTGTTATAGCTGCAGTGGCCTTGGGCACAAAGCTCAATATTGTTGGAGTACACGGAAACAACCTTTGGGAAACTTCCTATACAGCTCATCAAGGAAATCCAGTGCAAATGAAGGAACAAATCCTCAAAGGACATATGTCAATAAGCAAGTATGGATAAGGAAGACCGAGCCGTTGCAAATAGGAGAAGTTGATCAGAGTAGGGAGGATCGCTTCCATATGGCAAGCCAAGTGTAAGGCCTCTCTCAGACCTTAGCAGACCTTGAGTTCATAAGGAGGGAGGATGAACTCAACGAAGAAAGGATGGTTACTCCAAGCATATAGACAGGTCCTAGGATCGTGCATATTGACAGGGGGAGCAGTTAGCAGGGATCAGAGATTTCAGACACAGGTATGTGGACACCCTTTGCCATTGATGCCAAAGGGGGAGAGATGGAGACAAAAGGGGAGCATGCTCACAGGGGGAGCATGAGTTGTTGTCATCAATGAGAAAGGGGGAGATTGTTGATGAAATTGTCATTGATGCCAACATGGACTTGTAGTGGCCCCACGGGATGTCATTGATGCCACCAAGTCCCACCTACAGTACCTTGATCCCTTACAACATGGGTTGTGCCTTGAAGCACCTTGTACCTAGTTGACAAGGTCCCTGTACCCACAAGCTTGGATCTTGAAGCCACCGTCTTGCTGAAGACATTGAGGAACCTGGAAATGGTCTTGAAGCCTTGATGGACGTTGGAGAAACCCTATATGGTTTAGAGAAGCATTAATGACCCATTCTATAGTCATTCATGCTATGATGATGTCATGATACCCTAGGAGAAACCAAGCTACCCCACAGGTGATATCATGCTAGATCATGTGGTTGAGGAGGTTAAAGAGGGCCATGAAGCCCCTTGCTTAATGAAGAATCTCTTGAAACCCTTGGAGAAGTCTTGGTTGACATGAAGAAGCCTTTGGACCCACATTTGTTGGGTTAATGGTCCTTGAACCCTTGAAGGAGATAATATGGTTACACCCTTGCATGTGATGGTTTGGGTCTTGAACCCACACACCATGGTGGATTGAATGTGTATGGAAGCCCTAATGGCTTAATGGCACCCTTTTGATGGTAATGTACGGAGGACACCCTTACTTATGGTAAGGAGTGGTTGTGGAAAAAATAAAATGACAAAACATGGTGACCATTAAAATGGTAAAGTTATGTGTCAATACAAAATAAAAATAATTCAAGTAGAAGTCGGCTCAGTCAATTTTTTTAATAAAAATTAAATTAAAAAATAAAATTATTTTTTATTACATGTCGGCTCAATGAAAAATCAGTATTAATAACCCATCCAAACTTCGTTTTATACACAAAAATTTTACGGATTAGCTCTGCAATTTCGAAGGTCGGACTGCTGCAATTTCGGAGGTCAGACTGCTGCAATTTCGGAGGTCCACTGAGGCAATTTTCAGAGGACCTCTGAGGTCAATTTTTTGTGGACTGAGGCAAACAGACTGAGGAATTTTGGGTATGTGACTGAGGCAAATTTGGCCCTGTGGAAAGATTGAAAATTTTCTTGGTCAAAATATTTATTTTTGGACAGTTTTTTTCATGAAAAATTGCTGGGCTATGGAGAATAATTTTGGTGGAGCCAAGTTGCTTTCTCTCAGGGATGAAATCATAATTTTGAAGGACCGTTTTTTTTCCCTAGCTGAGGCACTGTAATTTTTGCAGGCTAGTGAAAAATCTTGGTTTGATAGTGGTCTCCTACAGTCCTCTTTTTTTATCTTATAACAGCAGTCATAAAAATTTTGTGGACAGCCCTAGCTTCTTTTGTGAAAAGAAGTGGACAACTCTATTTTTTGTGGACTGAAGAAAAAAATAAATATTGAGGTAATCAAATCCATGGAGCAGCAGTACATCTTCCATCTCTGAAATCTTGGATTATTCTCTGAGGTAGAAACATCCTTTTCTTAGAAATTTTGGTGGTCAAGGAGGTGCAGCAATACTTCTTCCACCTATGAAAATTTGTGAGGTTATAGTTCTGAAGGAGCCTAAACAGTCTAAATTTTGGAAGATTTTACAGCTATCACAGTCGGCAAACTTTTGGAATAATCTCTACTTATCGCAGGCAGATAATGGAGTGAAGAAATCGTGGTACTAAGACAATTTCAGATCTGATGTTCAAACTTTATTTTTTTTTAACTCTAATTGCTATAGCAGCACACACTCAGAGATGATCTAGTATTTTTGGAGGCTATTGCTATCTTTCTATACACAGCCCTAATCCAAGGTTTCCACTATTCTCATCACAAACAAAATGCAAGTGCTAGCAGCAGGAAAGGACCCGAGTTTTGATGACTGTCCTAATCAACAAATGAACCAGTAAACACTTTGGAGAAGGAGAGGCAAGTGGATTGGGCAATTTCGTGGAGGCCCTAATTTATTGTAGCAGCCGAACAGTATTGGAGTAGCATGCACAGACCCTAATATGCAGACTTGATGATGAGTCTATTCTACTCATCCTAACACAATCCTAGTTTGATCATGGACACAAACAGTTCCAAAACAGTTCTCCAAATTTACAATTGGTTATGAGGTAAGATGATGCATGCAACTATCCAGTGGTATATTGATGATTAAGTTGGAACAATAATGATGTGAGTATATGAAGCATGTACAGTAATAAGTCTGGTAATGATGATTTATTACAAGCACACGGTGCATAGATTAAGCCACTACAAAGATAGCTCATTGGGTAGAAATGAAGAGAGAGTAAGCCATTACACATACACAAGTCTGAGTTTGGTATTTTATACACATTCAGGCTTAAAAGTGGCATGCACAATCATGTACAACAAATGAAAGGGCTTTTAACTTAGCATAGATACACTTCAAAGGTGTGTGAAGGTTGAATGTTGGCTGCCTCTGTTGACATCTATAGAACTTGCTCTCACAATCCAAGTTTGTATGGTTACATAGTGTTTAGGGTTCTTCCTAAACAACAAATACAGTTTGAGTTACTCCATACTACACAGATAAAGGTAATTCCTATGGTGATATATTGATTTTCTACTGTGATGTGATGATACCACTACACTTGTTGCATACCTTGATAGTATATACAATGGCTGAGTTCATGTACAGTACAAGTATATTTATACAGTGAGGTGTGCATTGACAAGTAACAGTATACAGTAAGGAAGTGATATAGTGGTGTGCACTATAGTGACACACATCGATATGATGCATATATGTATGATGATGTTACAGACCTTGTTGGTAATCTTGAGACCTTGATGACAAGTTTAGATAGACCTTGAGGATGCGAGCAGACATCCTGATGACAAGAAGATATGGTAGTGATGATATGGCAGTGGTACACCAATTGACCTTACAACAGTTATAGTATTTTTATGTGACAACTTAACAGTGACATACATTGACTTGACAAGATAGTGACAGCCATTCATATGACAGTGACAGCAGTCTGATATGATATGACAAATCATAGTGACAGGTTGATGACAAGCAACCAGTAAAGAAGACAATGATGATGATGACAAGTTTGATTGTTGTTTGACAGTCTGGTCTGTGAAGACCTTTATGTTTGGTTGATTGAGTTGAATGTGTTATGGGAAGACCCTTGTGTTTGACATGAACCTTGAGCAGACCTTGATGACTTGGCAGTAATGAAGAGCAGGTGTTGATGAACAGAGAAGATTGAGAAGTGTGTTGCAGCAGTGTTGATGAGAGTGATGAGCAGATGATCAGCAGTATTGAACAGCAACAGAACAGATTGAAGAGACATATGATGTTGATGTGAACAGTGAGCTTAAATTGTAAATGCAAGCTTGACTTGCATTTGAGGTTAGGATACCTCAAATCCTTCTTAGCAGGGTCTAAGAAAACCAAGCAGGGTCCTGGATGCAGAGTAGGTGCTCTACATATTAGTAGGTGTTGATTTTACCTCACGGTTGCAACCGGACCAAAACTAATACAAAAAAATTACAAAATTGTATGGTGTTGTGTTCTTTTGTGTTATGGTTCTTGATGATTCAAATGCTTATGATATGTGAATGATGAAGTGAAAGATGTTTATGAAATGATTATGCAGTGATGAATTGGTATTTAATTGTGACAAGTTAAGAAAAGTTCTAAAATTGCTTTACACTGATTCACCCCCCCTCTCAGTGTCTAACAACTTTCTGTCCACTGGAACTTAACATCTTTCTTCAATAACGTTTCCATCGGAGCAGTCACCTCCGCATATCCTTTGATAAAAAATTTGTAGTATCCTGTGTGTCCCAACGTTGTGCACAATTTATTAACTATGGTAAGTGGTGGTAGGTCAAATATTATCACAATTTTAGCAAGATTGATCAACATTCCATCGCAACAGACCACATGGCACAATAGAATTCCAAATGGGGCGCAAATGATGCATTTCTTTAAATTTAATGAAATTTGATACTAGTGACAACATTCCAGCATCATCCTGAGGCTCTCAATATGATCCTTAATGAGCCCAAATATTGTCCAATAGTCAAATTAGACTTCAAGAAATTTGTGAATAAAGTATTTAAAGTCAATGAGTACAATTATGGAAAAAATAGCAGGAGCATTCTTAAGTCCAAAGGGCATTACCATGTAATGGAAAAACCCCCACTCTGTCACAAAGGTGGTCTTGTGTCGATATTCCTTTGTGATTCTACTCTGATGGTAACCATAGAAACCATTAGTGAATGAATAAATCTCTTGACCCCCAACACTTTCTAGTACCTCATTTGTAAATGGAGTCGGAAATGGGTCATGCAAACAAGCATCGTTCAATTTTCTCATGTCGATGCAAATTCTTACTTCACCCATAGCCTTTTTGTCGTGTACTACTATCGGGATGATCCATTCTAATTCTTCGACATGTTTTGTAATACACTCATCTAGCATTCGATTCAGCTTTGCCTTGAATTTTTTTTATACCGTGGATTCAATTGGTATGGTCGCTACTTGATTAGTTTTGTGTCAAGCCTCAAAGGTATTTTCATTTCTTCTAAGTCTCTGACGATTCCTTTCATCTCCAAAAATTTCATGGGGAACAGATCCTGGAACTGGTGCAAGAAATCCGTGATCTTCCCTATAGTCTCGTCATCCCAATAATCTTCGATATTGACAAATTTTGGAATCTCCGGGGAGTCAATATTAACTTTCTTAACTTTTAATGGAGTGACTCAATTGATCACTAGAGATACCAAATCCTTCCACTGCGTGCATACCTTTCGACTCAGGTATGTTTACGTCGAGGGGGTCATCATCATTAAGTTAACACATCACGTTGTAGCACTCCATCCAGTGGTGTATTTTCACACTACACTAATTGAAGTTTGTCAATACGAGAGGGATATCTTCAAATATCTTTGTTTTAATCACTTGTAATGCACCACCGACTGAAGTATGTTCATATACGAGCTTAAAGGTATGTGTGAAGCTAGTTGCTAACTTATGTCATTCAATATTTCCTCATCACAACTCAACTGATGTATAACAATTCCTTGGTATCATGTCTAATGTATGTATGAAGTGATGAACCCATTCCTATCATGGACATGCCTGCCATGTCGTGCGACAATACTCAATATGTTTGACAGGATCCGCCAACCCTATATACTTGCAACTGGTATAAATGATCTCTTCTATGAATCTAATCTCCATCAATATTCTATATTGAAACCATTCAATGATAGATTTTTTATGTGTACCCCATCATCTAGCGGGAATAGCTTTCAACACAAAGTGCAAGGCGGACAAGCACTCGAATTATGTATGTTTCGCTTCAAACTCTGTCAGAAAAGATGCAAGGTTAGGTAAACCTTCATATGTAGGTAGCTTGCTTGCCTCGTATCCTACTCGTTGCACTGATCATGTAATTTTTGTGCATCTTCTCATGGATACTTCATGCATCCGATTCTGCCAATTTTTTAATCCGTCACCCGAATTTGATGTACAGGAGCTAACACTCCACTAACTTAGCTTTCCATTAGTTGTTGGATTTATATATTCGTCTCCCATATATGTGATATTATATATATGGTCGAGATAGTCGCCTTGTCCTTCACTATGTACTGGTTGGACATATCTCAGTCCTTCTATCGGATCAATTGGTGCTACCACCCTTATCTCTAAATATTCAAATGATAAGATTATTTCCTTTAAAATTTATGATGGGTTGGTTGTTTATCGCCTAGTCGATTCCCAAAAGTGTAGGATATGGGTTTGTATCATTGACAATGTCGATCACTTCAAAATACCCATATGTTCTCAGGATTTATACCTCGACAGGAACCTGAGTGAGTCGACTAATAGGTAGGACCTCCGACTAATTTTCTAATCTGAGTTGAATGGGAGACCAATCTAGTTGCGGTTTTCCCATACTTTCCCATGTCCGTCTTATCAAAATATGGACATCAGATCCCAGGTCCAAAATGATATAGTCCAGATCATAATCTCCTATCTGCGCAGTCATTCTTAGCTCGTGACTGGTCTTTAATATTTTTCCAACATGGTTAAATCTTATGTCTTGTTCCAACTCTTCCCGAGTTTCTTCTATTAGTGCTGTTAATTCTACAACAACATATTTATCGTGGATTAACAGTAAGCGATTTTTTAAAAATTATTTAAGTGTACTAACCTTTCCCGTCAGTTTCTTTTGAAATAACTGATCGAATCTTTCAGTCATCTCCCTTCTTGTCCTCTTGGTAAAGTAGGAGTAGATGTAGATGCTTGATTCATGTCTATGAATTCTTATCACGCGTCCAATAATGCTTCCTTTTCTCTATGGACGTCGAACGGTACTTTATTTTTTGCTGTCGATCACACCTGTGGCTGGTCATACCGTGCATTTTGGTTTTCTCTAGTTTCATCATCTCCTCTTGTCACGAAATCAATATTTTCTTCTCTCGGCTTAGTATAAATCATCTATATTTTCTGGTTGGGATTCATATTGGGATTTTGTAGGGAAATTAGATTTCCCATATTCTTGGCATGTCACTTAGCAATCAATTGAGGACGTTCCTCAACAGTGTGGTTGACATTTTACAAAATGAATATGCCTTCGCAGGATTCACACAATGCCGAGCGAAATGTCCTCATTGCACACAATTATAGCATATGATTTGTCCTCTTCCGCAACCAAATCCTACTCCTCCTTGTTGTTGTCCTCAACCCCAAAAATTTCCACCCCCCTAGGTTAAGGGTTGTCTTGCTGCGATGGATACTGGTTTTGTTGATATTGGGGTTGAGGATACATATTTTTTTTGATATTGGCATTGGTTCATTTGACCCAGGTTCAGACCTTCTTTTAATAGCACATATCGAGATTTATCTTCCATCATGAAAGAGATTGGAATGCATTATGAAGCAATTCATGCATGCCCCGATGATCATGTTATATATTATAATCAGCATGAATTTGCAACAGAATGTCTGGAATGTCATATAAGTTGATTTTTTTAGGAAATTTCCGTGTCAAATTCAAACTTCAAGACACAATGTTTGGTTGTCCTCTTAGCATGAATGGCCCTAGTTTCTAAATCTAGGTGCAAATAACCGTATTTGATAGTAAAACAAGGGAAGAAACAACCCTAATTCAGCAGTTTGGGAACCCTTTTGCACTTCTCCACCATCAAACAACCTTGGTACTCCAATCTAGGCACATTTTAGACTATAAGTTAGCAACAACAAGCCTAACATTTGAACATGAGATGAATACATTTATGGGAATGTTTCATCCCTTAAAGTTAATTAACAATAACAAAAAACTAACATTGGTGAGTTATAGGACAAATTTGATGGCTAAATCTAGTTTTGGGCATGAGCAACCTTGTTTAGAGTCCTCGATTCTCATTTACAAATTGTTTGGAG
>LPNX010351181.1:185222-209433 GCA_001517045.1 Pseudotsuga menziesii
GGACTGGAAGGAAGGAGGTTATTCTTTTACTGCTTGAGCTCTTATGTTCTACTGTCGCACTATATTCTTTTATTGCTTGAGCTCTTCTATTCTAATGTTAGTATCCTTGTGGAGGAGTCTATAGACTCGGCCTTCATTAGAGTCTGTAAACATATGCCTACAAAGTTGTCGTCGGTATCCTGGTGGAGGAGTCTGTAGACTCGGCCTTCATTAGAGTCTGTAAACATACGCCTGCAAAGTTGCCATACTTGTTATCATTTGCAAACCATCGAAGAGGTACTGTAAATTGTTGCATTTCCCACCACTTAATTTTTTTCCATGGTGTTTTCGCAAAGAGAAATAATGATTTAACCCTTTGCGTTCAATAAATTCTTTTTACAGATGACTCCCATGTTGGCTCCTTGCGTTGAGTTTTCTAAACGAAAGGCTAACTATGAAAGGCCTACGACCGGTAAGTTTTATGGCCTACTCATCTATTGTTTCCCTTCCCTTATCTTTGTTGTACTCGCTGTGAAGAAGCTTCAGTCGTTGCATTTATTATTGCATATCCGGCTATTTCCTTCCAAGCTCGCCCCATAGGGTAAGTGTGGATCCTCATCTTCCTCGAGGACATATTCCAATCTGTGAATTGCCCGTAGGAGGGAGCAAGGAGATTTTTTAAGGAAAATCTAACATAATTCAATATCTCGAGATAGACAGATATTTTGTCTACTACAACTTGGCCTTTTAGGGTTCCTTCCATGTATTTGAATTTATCATCATCATTCCTTGCCTTTTACAGCATCTCTCTGTACCTGTCAAGTTCATACAAATCTCCATTTTCATCCTAGAAAGAAGGTAAGCCTTTTTGGATGACTTCATCAAACAACCCTTTTTAAGAGGCTACCTTTCCCTTTAGAACATGAGCTTTAACCTCTGTCTTCCGCAGTAGATTCTTCTTGGTGATTACTCTATTGGCCTCCATATTTTAATTAGTTCTTTCTAGTACACCCAGAACGTCCAACTCAGTTTTAGACTTAACATTTAGGAAACTAATTACATTATGGACAATCTCTGGCTTCTTATCTAGTTCATTGGTTATTCTTTGACAATATTGAAAGGCATTCCTTGCTAGTTCCTTCTCATCCTGTACTAGTACCAACTGATTCCAATTCTTAGTAATCTCCAGAGTGATGTCATGCCATACTATATGTTTGGTCCCTTTCAGTGCATGTTTTCCTACATATCTCTTAGCAAACTTATAAAGCTCAATTTTTAATTTATTCTTAGTCTGTTGTAGCTCTTGTACTATCTCATTCCTTAATCTAAGAGTATCTTTGAGGACACCGATCTCCTCATATTACTTATGAAGCTCTTTATCCTTTTTAACTTATTTCAGCATATTTTTCCTTTCTCTTTGCCTCTTTTTTATGGAAGCTCTCTTTCAGATTAGTCACCTTTGCTTCTCCTAAATTAAGATCAAATATAACTCTTTCCAAATCATCAGCTGGCTCCCCTTGGCTGGATGCAGTTATACCATATTTTGCTTGTGCTAAGTCAGTTACCAACCTTTCATTCATTGCCCTGTATTGTTAACATTTCTCTTAATACAATATCACCTCTTTACAAACCTACTCCTTCTCCTCTTGCACTGCTATAAGCTCATCAATTTTAACATGATCAGTATCCGCCATATTGAATTTATTCTTTAGTACCTGTCTTAAGGGAACAATAATTAGGGGTTTAATTGAGTCTTTAACTTGTGATATTTACACAACATCTTTCGTTTAGGAAAATAGGGTTGGCTATCTTTATCAGAAGTTGCATTATCACTCGTCAAGGAACTTGCTCTAAGGAAGGATTAAACCTTGGGGAAGGGGAGCAACCACTTAAACCAAACAAGGAGGTAGAAGTTTGGTGTTTGGTTTGAGTTACAATTTTAGGGAGATCACAGCCTCTTAAGAGGCTTCTAAAGCTCTAAGTTCATGTTCTAATGTTTTAAGTTGACTCTCTAAGGTTTGTCAAAATTTAGATTATTCCCAAGTTATTTGTCTATGTAGGACATGAGTTGGTCTAATCTCCTACACGTTGGGGTAAGTTGTATGTCCACTTGTCTAGGTGTAAGTGACATAGATTGCGCTTTTACTGTTGATTCAAAATCCTGAGCTGGAGTGTTGAATTCACAATTCTTTTTATTGTGGGTTCCAAAGGATACATTGGGAGAGTATATGAAACTCTATAGGTTATTCAACTGGTTTAGACAGAATGGATAGTGGTAGGAAAATTAGACAATAGGTAATGGGAAAAATACAATGAACATGCAACAAAATATAGACAATTTCATCTCCTAACATCTATCCCCAATTGAATATTTTGGAGGTCCTATCTACAACAACCTAGAAGTAGGACTTTGTTTCAATTTCTTCTAGAGATAAGGAAATGAAATAAGTTCTTATCCAGTATAGGGAAGCTTTCTTTGATATTCTATGTCACTGAACCAAAATTGTGCAATAAACTTGGCCCAATATCCTGATTCATCTTCATTCTTGAAATGTTCCCATAAAAGTAGACAGTGGACCCCGAGTCATATATAGTGAGTACCCGATGCCTTTACACAATCTATGTACCTATCAACATTGTCCAAGGCCAATCTGAATGTAGAGAGGGAAAGAGGCTACCTTTTCTCCATCTCATTAGTAAGTGATTGTTGCCTTCGCCTAATATAGAGGATGGTTTCCATCTTGTTATTAGCAATCCAATTTAACACAAGGATATGGATGTATTTTGTCTCCCTGTTATTAGCAATCTTGACATGTTCAAAATCAACCACTTAGGAAGGTCTAAATCTCCACGCGAGCTGCAAAATGGGAGTGTTGTTGTTAGTTGGGGACTATAATCATTGTTATCATTATGGTTCTAGCTATAGTGTACATGGATATTGGCTATCGTTAATTGTACAAGGGAACTGGTTGAAGGACTTGGAGCTAAATGTATTGGTTTTAGAGAAGATAATAAAATGAGATATTGGTTTCCCTCTTTAAAATTTATTTTGTATTATTATATGAATGTTGTGTGATGCATAATGTTCAGTTAGCACTGTGTATTGCATTTTTTATGTTACAATCATATGTGAATGCCTATATAATGGACATGTATGTTTGCACAAGCTTTGTACCATTTGGATCATTAATTGAATCAAGCTGTTGAATTCTGGGTTTAGAACAAAATTAATGTGTACATAGGCCCATTATACATTTGTAATCTGCAATTTATTGTTTCTTGGTGCAAAAAAAGCTATTCTTGCATCCCCCATTTTTCTATGGCTATCTGCAAGTCCCCTAGTGACTCCAAATATTTTGAGAACTCCAACATTACTCAAATCCTGGTAGATCAGAAGTAGGGACAACAACGCCTCTTTTTGGAAATTATTGTTATTTAACAAGGATAACAACTTCCACAACAAAAAGACTTTCCTTGGGTAAAACCTCTAGGCAATTATTCACATTCCAGGCATGGATCCTGGGGTAAATGTTGTTGGCAGACATGTATTCCTGACCCCAAGGGCCTCGTGGATTCGATCTTATGACCTCCTTATGACTTTGGCATGGAAAGTAAAACCACTTTAATTATTCCTAGGGTTTATGGGAGGTGCAATGGCTGGAATGTTAGTAAGACTTTGGTTGCACTTGCATCCAATAGATATTGTGAAGACAATAATTCAATCTCTTACTATTGGTCATAGGTTTCTCTTTCATAATTCGGGGTCCATTCTGTCATAGAAAGGCATGCTTCTTTTAAAGTCAAAACAACTCCCTGTAAACTTTTCATTTGACTGATTACCAAGACTGATGTGTTGTCTAGTGCTTTTTTTTTTTAATTTCAACTGTGGTTGCTTGGATTCTAGGTATGAGAGTCTTGTATAGAGGTATAGGAAGTAACCTTGCATCATCTGCACCTATATCAAGAATTTATAACTTTACGTATGAGTATGAAAGAAACCTTGCTGCCACACTTGGAAAAGGTAAAGACTTCTTCTGCGTCACATCCTATTCTTCGTTTTATATTAGAAATTGCTTTATTACTACTCCAAGTAGAGAAACATGTTTCCACTTGTAGTGTGGATGTCTACTCATTAAGAGACAATACCTACCATGAAATTCCCTAATTCCCAATAAACATGTACTTCTGAAGTGGATCAACTCGCTTTTAGAGCTATTGCTATAACGAGTGTGCTAGGAAACTAGCCCTTTTACTGTTGTATCACACGCGGATCCACTTAAAACTAGGAAAGATGGGTTTAAGGCACCCATAACTGTCCATTTTAACACAAATTGAATTAGAGAGACACCTAGAATAATCCATATGACTGATATTAGGTGAAATTATGCCCAACAACGTAATTTTACTGACGTTTAGCCTTCATGTATCCCAAAATTCATCTTAGAGTAATTGTCATGACTATTTACAGCTAATTAGCCCTAAAATATGCATGTGAATGAAGATTGAGGCTGTTTTCACACCCAGACTTGTGCAAAAGTGCCCAAAACCTCTGCAACAAGCTGGCTTTCTGTTGTAACTATGCACAGCATGCTGGTTCAGTCTACAAAACTAGCCCATAATTCGTCTTTCATGCAAAGGTCTTAATTTTGGTTCTTTCCTCATTGTTATGCTCCCCAGAATACACAAAAATCATCTTTGAATTCTCATGGCCTCAAAATGGCCTCAAACTTTACCCCTTAGATACCCATTCAAATAGCTTTTATTTTGATATGTACTTGGTTTTCATTTTTTAAACTATTAGGAAGGGGTTTGGATAATTTTTGTGTTGCATGGCATATAAAGAAAACATAAAAATTGGGACAACAAAAGGAAAAACAACACAAATTCATCCATAAACCAATGAAGATTGTGAAGCAAAATTAATTAGAAAATAGGAACCTAGCAGGCTTATAGCATTGTTTGTGAAAGTATGGTTTGGGTGAAAGGGTGTGCATTCTTAGGATCTTGATTGCTTTGGTTATGTAGCGTATAACTGGTAAAGTTCACGATAATACTTATAGTTAAGAAGAATATTGCTAACACTTGCTAATTCTCCCTGCAAGATTCAACAGTGTGGAAATCCCTTATTTACTTGAATGGGATAAATATGTTGAGAGCTTGTCACAGATTCCTGTATTTTGCATCTGAATATGCATGGGTATTTCCACTGCATTAACTTAACTTCAGGAATACTAGAGGTTTGGTTTAAAGGTCTAAATGCGGCTAAGTTGGAGTTAAGACATACTTTCTCAACTTCTGGAATCTGCAGCGGAAGGAGGAAGTCGAAAAGTGGAACAGTAAGGTTAACTCTTAAGAATGGTAAGACTTCTACGATCTGCGATCCGCATAGTGGAAGGTGGAAAGTGGAAAAGAAGAGTTAAACTATAATATGTTAAGATTTATGCGTTCCGCAATTCGCTTATTGGAAGTTGGAAAGCGGAAAGAAAGGATAAACCTTAATTTTTTTAAGACTTCCGCGATTCGCACAGAAGAAAACAAAAGATAAAGTTAGAGTCTTGAAGTTATTAAGGCTTCCGCGATCCGCACAGGTGGAAGGAGGAAATAGAAAGTACGGAAGGTAGAAGGTAGAAAGGCCGTTAAAAGTTCCTTCGCACATTTGAGTTTTCGAGTTCCAAATTGCGGAAGGAGGAAAGTGGAAGTGCGGAAGGCGGAAAGGCCGTTAAAAGTTCCTTCGCACATTTGAGATTCTGATTTTCAAGTTCCGAACTACGGAAGGCGAAAATAGGAAGTACGGAAGGTGGAAGGTGAAAAGGCAGTTAAAAGTTCCTTCGCACATTTGAGTTTCGATTTTCGAGTTTTAAAGTGCGGAAGACGGAAAGCGGAAGTGAGAAAGGTAGAAGGGTCATGAAATATTCTCGTCGCACATTAGGTCGAAAAGGAGGAAAGCGGAAGTGCGAGAAGCTGAAGGCAGAAAAGTGTTTAAATGTTTCTGTTGCTCAGTATGTTTTCAACTCCCGATTTCTGAGGTCGGGAGGGCGGAAGTGGAATTGTGGAACATGGAGTGCAGAAATTTACTTTCTGTAGGGAAACACCTCCACTGGTTACAGAGGTAGATTTAACTACAGAAGGCTGATTCCTCTTGCAGATTTCCATGTTGTTTATTTTTTATAAGCTTAAGGATGAATGTTTTACGAAGATTATAGCCAGCTATTATGTGAAAGGAATTATACTTGAATTTTTTTTATGCATATTTTCAAGTTATATGGGTATGTTACACAAACAGACACCGGATGACTTTGTGGTGCATGAAAGAAAAACTAGACCAAATGGAGGCCTATAAACATGGGGGGACCACATGACACTTGTCATTTTAACTGTGCAGTACTGAGTTGGAGTGGACGACCCCAAAACACAACTATTGATTTCTTCCAATTGGACCGATGGTTTTTCGATCTGTGACTTGTAGGTAAGAGCTCTTATAAAACCCATCTTTTTCAGTGGATTGGTTTATTGTTTTCCTCACTCTGGGGGCTTTGGCAGAGCCAAAAGGGTTCCCGGGGCCGAGTCGCTCTTTTTGAAGGAAAAGTAGCAACCCAAGTCACTCTAATCAGGCAGATAGGCGTGACCCGATTACACCTGTTGGGGAGACAGATGAGAGCCAGGTCGCACCTGTTCAGTAGATAAGAGCGACCTAGTCTCACATGTTTGGCATTTTTTAGCAACTTGGGTCGCACAAAAAGATCAAACAGGTGCGACCCAGCCTAGAATGAGGGTTTTTGTGCATGACTGGGTCTAATAGGTACTATGTGTGTGCAGGATGCCTCAAGTTGTATGGTGCGAGCGAGACATATGGGACCTCCGAGGGGAGGTAAATGATCATACATCAGTACAGGATACACTTGCCCGGTGTGGGTTGTGGAAGCTCTTCCATATTCCACTGATGCATTCAACAAAACTATTGTTGCACAATCTTGTGAGCTACTAGACCGAGAGGCAGAGTGCTTCATGATTCAGGGTTAGTGGTTGGAGATCACCCTCCATGATGTGTACTTTTTTACTGGACTCCCTATGTTGGGCGTGATCGGCGACACAACGCCGAAGTTCCCAAGGGGGGTGTCAATGGATGACCTTTGTGATAGGAATTGCTATGCCTCGGTCTCTATCCATGTGTCGTATATACTGGTGTGCGATCTTGAGAGGTTAGAGACTCAAGCAGTGGCAACGATGGTGCTGCGTATACTGGGATCGATCGGACTGCACAAGATCTTAGGTGGTCAGAGCCTAATAGTGAAGAGTGTACTGAGGGGCACCTACTATTGGTGGTCCCAGATGTTCTTGACTGTGGTTTGGTGTGGGATGAACTCTGCTAGCTTGGTGGGAGGGTATTTATGTTTCCCCTCATTCTTGTACTCATTCTTCTTTGAGTGATTGCCTACTCTACGACCACATCTGGCGGTGCGTGAGGGGGGACCTCACGAGCCTTGCATGAGGAGGTGGTGTGATATGATGATTAGAGAGCGAGGTGGCTTGGTGGGTCATTTCTTCACCCAAGATCTCTTCGCACAGTGGCGGTAGTTGCCAATCCTTATATAGGACTGTCTGTATGCTGGGATGGATTACCAAGGAGACCTAGAGATTCCTTGACCTCCAGGGCAGGTCTGGGGACCCGACGGTACATATACATGATGCTTTTGTGATTGCATGCATATCTAGTTTACTAGTTTAGTGGTAGCCATTATATGTGTGTGACAGATACTAATGACATACTGTGTGCATGTGCAAATGTCGGGCCATGCCCTCCAACGAGATATTAGAGATACAGGGGCAGGGTGGAGGGTTTAAATCCACCCGCTCATGGACATAGGAGATGTCGAAGTGTTACACTAGACTCACTGCAAATCGATGTGGAGCTCTTACTAAAGGGGGTCACCGATGATGGGTGGTAGTACCTTGACGATGACTTAATCGTCGCATGTTAGAGGGCTCCTCCAAATTGGATCTTCCTTATGAGGAGGATAGCAGTCGTTGCTGAGTATGTCAGAGCAGTGACACAGGGTGATGTGCCTATGGAGGAGGAGGAGGAGAACTCCGATGAGGAGGATGAGGAGGACACAGAGTCCGAGGAGGATGACTTCAACTAGTAGCTTGTAATGATTCCCCCGATGCTTGTGAGCATGGGAATTTTTGTATGATATGTATGATTAACAAAGAAATCTTGTGGAGCTTCTCATTTTGTATTGAACACTATGATATGATATATATATGCATGTGGATGCACCTTTTTATGTACTTTTATGGGTTTTATATGAGTCTTTGTTATGATGATAATGCCTATATGGTGTATATGACATATGTGTGCATGACTATATGATAATGATGCATTATGCAATTTATTTCCTATATGCGATGATTGATGTGCCACTCTAGAATGTCATTAGCCATTTGGTCTGCTACACTATTGAGACTTCGGGGAACATGCATGAATGAAATGGATTAAAAATGTCTAACCAAGTGTCTAGTGTGCGGTAAATTTATAAAGAGACAAGGATCACGTACCTGGTAGCAGTTATCAACTGGGAGACAAGCAGTTGGGAGTCTAAAAATACATCAAGGCGAGGAACACCCAAGTAGAGGGCGACGGTCAAGGGACCAACGACACTGTCATACTCAGCCTGGTTGTTGGTGGAAACACCAACAAACATTCCGTCGATATGGACCAACCCATGTGATGAGGAATAAATAACCCACGAAATCAATGCGAGATTAGGAGACCATCTACTTGCTCCATCACTGAAACCAACGTAGCGATGTGAGGTAGGATCCATCTGGAAAAACCAAGGAAACAAACTGTGAGACTAGTGGCAAGAATGATGCAAAACAAAAAAAAGAAAAACTATGACACAAAGGTACTCATGGTGGGTGACTTTAGGCATACAACATCTTGATGTAGAGCCCGTTGCAGGGATTCTTCAATATGTGGCCATCAAATTCAGCGAGGATGTATGCCCCAATGTTGATACATTGATGGATGACATATGGGCCATACCACATGGAATCAAACTTCCCTTTTCCTAACTTATCATTGGCTTGATCATAGACAAGGATGAGGTCCCCCTCGCTAAAGGTGCGTAGATGGACGTGGGAGTCATAATGGGACTTCAACCGAGTCTTGGCTGCTTCGATCATGTTGAGAGCAGCGTGACAGTCCTCATTGGTCTGTTCAAGCATAAGTAGGCATTGTTCTAACGGTGAAGTATCTGGTAGAAGTTCGATTGCAAGGCGTAGTGACAGAATCTAGCATTCTATGGGAAGAACCGATTCCACACCATGGACTAAGTGAAATGGGGTAAAACGGTGGCGGTTTTTGTCGATGTCCGGTAAGCCCAGAGAGTGGAAAAAAGCAATTGGTGCCAGTTGGATTTGTGTTTTTCCACCATTCGTTGGAGCATGGTTTTGAGGCTCTTGTTGACAGCCTCAACCTGGACATTGCCCTGAGGGTAATAAGCAGAGGAATATTGGTGTTCAAACTTCAACGTGGTAGAAATATCTGTCCAAATAGCATCCTCAAAATGAGAACCATGGTCTAAGACTAACTTTTGGGGGACACTGAAACGAGTGATGATGTGGTTTAAAAAGAATCGTGCCCTAGTATCAGCCTTACGGTTGAGCATAGGCATGGCCTTAGCCCATTTGGTGAAATAATCAACAGCCACAATGATGTATTTATGGTCACCGACCGAGGGAGGATTACAAGTAATGAAGTCAATCTCCCATTTACAGAAGGGACCGATTCTGACGAAAGGATGCAACGGCGCGGGAGGTGTCCTTGCTTTTGGAGCAAAGAGCTGGAAATTGTGGCAGTGTTTAACTGCATGGATGCAATTGGCAAAGATAGTGGGCCAGAAATAACCATCGTGGAGGATTTTTTTGGCGGTGACCAAACCAAAGAGGTGGCCACCACAGGATCCACTAGGACAACCATTCAATACTTTTTTGACTTCATCGTGAGTGAGGCAACAACGCAATATGGTATCAACAACATGGAGGTACAAGGCATCACTAATGAGGAGATAGCGAGCAGCTTGGTGTTGGATGCAACGACGATCTTCACAACCTAAATGGGGCCCAAATTTATGTGTCGTAAGTACAGGAGAATGCCTCGATACCATGGGTGTTTCGTGGAGATGACAAATAAGAATTCGTCAGGAAGAGTGATTGTGATCGGTGGTAAGGCAGACGATGATGGGAGGTATGCCATTAAGGAAGCTAACGCCAAAGATTTGGTGCTTTTTGGGCGATGAATTCCATATCATACTCTTAGAGAACAAAAATCCACTTGGCAGCACGACCTTGAACAAGGCGGTGGCTCAAGAGTATTGCATCGGGTTGGAATCAGCCACGACTCGAATGCGGCTCAAGAGGATGTAGTGGCATAACTTATGTACCGAAAAGACGACGATAAGGGCCATCTTCTCTACGTGGGAGTGATGCAAATGGGGTCCGGAAAGCTTCTGACTTACATAATAAATCACGTGCTCTTGACGAGAATCGTCTTCTTGGACCAAGGCTCCAACGATAGCATTTTCAGATGCCGACATATAGAGGATAAACTCCTTGGTGAAGTTGGAAGGAGACAACAATAGAGAGAAAGTTAGAGCTTGTTCACAGCTTGTTTCAGTGCGTTGAAAGCACCTTGCACATCCTCATCCCAAACAAAAGGCATGTTGGTATGAAGTAAGCATAAGAATCCATGGAATTTATTCGCATAGTCCAGAATAAAACTACGAAGGAAGTTGGCCTTTCCTTGGAGGCTTTGCAATTGGCGTAGTGTATGTGGTGGGGGAAGATTTAGTATGGATTGAACCTTCACAGGATCCACAACAATCCATTTATGGGACACAATGAACCTGAGTAATTGACCTACTGGGACACAAAAATCACACATGAGGGGGTTCAAGCGGACATTATATTTGCGACATCGCATGAAGACTTAC
Source organism: Pseudotsuga menziesii (assembly GCA_001517045.1). Classification (NCBI taxonomy): domain Eukaryota; kingdom Viridiplantae; phylum Streptophyta; class Pinopsida; order Pinales; family Pinaceae; genus Pseudotsuga; species Pseudotsuga menziesii. Next base: position 196,196 of record LPNX010351181.1, read on the forward strand.
CGTAAGGCATCCAAATGTTCAGAATTCTTCTGAGAGCGATCCGTTAGGTCATCTAGGTAGGCCAAGATAATGTGGATGAGGTCATGGAAGCAAAAGGTCATGGCCCGCTGAAAAGTGGCTCCAGCATTTTTAAGGCCAAACGACATAACATGATACACAAACATGCCCCAGGGTGTAGTGAAAATGGTCTTGTACTGATCCTCTTTCTGGATTTGAATTTGGTTGTAACTGGAAAAACCATCCACGAAAGAAAAGAATTCATGGCCGGCACAGGCATCAACGATCTAGTCAATGAACAGAGTGGGCAAGTTGTTTTTGGGACATGCCAAATTCAAGTCAAGGAAGTCAATACATAAGCGAATGGTACCTTGTTTTTTGTTAACGGGAACAAGATTGGAAACCCAAGTGGTATATGCAATGGGGTATATGAAACCTGCTTTACACAGTTTCTCGATCTCGGCTTTGACGGGTGAATGGGGCATTGCTTTTGGCAGACGGGCACAACCTCGGGCCATGTGTCAATACAATGTTCGACGATAGATGGATCAATCCCAGGCATATCGGTATAGGACCAAGCGAAAATATCATGAAACTCCTAAAAACACTATTTGTATGAAGGGACCTCTTCAGGGGAGCAAGATGCTTTGAGTGTAATATCTTCAACTACCTCAGGTGTGGTTGATATATTAACCTTGATGGTTGACAAAATGCTAGCCATGTTACCTTCTTCAAAGGTGTTAGGTGCGGGAATGGGGTTCTTAAACCAGTCTACCTTTCCATTGATAAAGTCTTTCGCTTCAACAGAATATTGGTCCGATGATGAAGAAGGTTCATCAGGGATGAAAAAAGAATGATGGTGCATATCATCCAAAGGATACTCAGGAGTCGAAAGAGTTTCAAGAATCTCCTTGTCATTATGAAAGAAATATGTAGATAGATTGGATGGATCCTCCACATCCATGGAAATGGAAGGACTAGTGGAACTGGAGATCATGTACATGGTGTTGGTTGTGACCGAGGAAGAAACCGGAGGGTGGATCTCCTCAAGGACAGTGTTGTCAGATTGATGGGAATGCGTGCGAAGGTCACTAAGGAGCGACCGATACATAGGAAAAATTGGGCAATGGTGTGAGTAATGACCATATTGGCCACAAATTGCACATGGATGGTTGGTTCTCAACGACTTATTTTTCACCGCGTGTATGGTTGGAACATTGAACATTGGAAGGTCATCAGTCTCGGATATAGTGCGCATGTGGGTGAGAATGAGAGGAAAATCAGGACAATTATGTGTTGCATGACCTTGGACATCACATAAAGCACATGTAGGAGGAGGACGTGCTTCGGCCATCAGTTTGGGAATCTTGCCCCCAATCTTCTTGAGGGGAGGGGGGCAGGAGCAGTGTCAGGAGGATTCACTGGTGTCCCAGGAGGGGGATGCAACATCGTATCAATTGGTTGGACGGGAGTCAACACAACTTGTGGATTCGGAGGCAGGGTAGAGGGATTGAGGGACCACATAGGAATACCCAAAGTGAAACCAAGAAGGTTGAGAGTAGCCATGACAGGCTTGCTCAAAATGTCAGATGGTGAAAGAGGAAGGGAATCATGTGGACAGGGAGTGAACCCCAATAATTCCCCTAGGTTTGTTGTTTTGGGGTTGTGACTAAGGTTGCGAGGTGGTCAAAATGCTACCGGATGTGATAATGTACAGATCTGATATATCAGTGGGAAAAGGAGGAGGTGGTAAGGAAAAAAAGGTGTCCTTCGTAGGAGTGTTGCAAAACAAGCTTGACCCAATGACAGACAGGGATGGTATGGATACGTTGTTGATGGTAGTGTTGATAGTGGGAAGGACGTGTTCCCATGTGGTCGACCCCTTTGGATCATAGTACATTAGTTGTTCGATGGTCACAATCTTCCCATCATGAGGGTACATTAAGAGTCAAAAAATGGTAGAGGCAACATCCCAGATTGCATACATGTAACTACGTCCTAGGAGGAGGTTGTAATCGAGTTGGGTGTTGACAACCCCAATGTTGATCAACATTGTTTTGCCTACTAACTCAACAAGGATATTCGTGAGAACACCTTGGGGTTTAGCAGAGTGACCATCATAGGCGCGAAGAGTGGTGGTGGAAGGTTGGAGGGTGGGGGATCCAAGTTTCTGCCAAACAAAGGTTGACATAACACGGGTGGATGCCCCCTCATCAATGATGCATCAATGAATAACCATATTCTGAATCATGATCGAAACTTGGAAGGCGATGGATGACGGAATTCGAGGTTCTCATTGATCTAGGTCAAAGGTGATCAACCTATAATCAGAGGGATCGACGACACCTAGCGCAGATAACAACACTTTACGCTGCGAAGGATGGTTTTTGAGCACTTCCAGAGCAGACATGGTTGTGGGAGGCTGGGCCAAGTCATCAACAATACTGTGGTTGAGCGCAGCTCTAGAAGTGGCGTTGTTCACGATGTGACGCAGAGGGAATCGTGGGAATTTCGAAGTCCCATCCATGGGGGGTCTCATTAAATGCAAAGACATGTCAGGAGTTGCGAAGGTAGATGACGCAGATGGGTCTACAGTTTTCGTTGTGGAACCATACTGGTTTCGTTGATTCTTGAGGTTGACATCAAACGTTAATGTCATGAGGTGATGGACACTAGGATCAATGGGTTGAACCGCAAAAGTGGAGGCGGGAGTTGAGGTACCAAGGGCTGGGTTGCAACCATTCCTTGGTTTGGAAGGGGGTTTTGGAGCACCATAGGTGGAGGACTTGGTGGTGTCGGGTTTGGCTGAGCCGGAGCAACCTCATTGGGGTCACGTTGACTGTTGTTTTGGAGTAAATGATGGACGTGATTAAAGTGAGGACACTGATGGGTGTAATGGTCATACGTGTTACAAATGGCACACAGATGATTTGTCCGCAACTGTGGGTTCTTCCTCGGTCGAGCGGGATGATGGGGGTTTTGTGCAGGGGGGTTGACGTCGTTATTGTTCGGAGGGTTAGCTTGTTGGACACATCCTTGATTCTGGTTGTTACCCCAATTCCTAACTCTCTCACTCCTTCCCTAGCCTTGTTGGTTAGATAGGTTTTGTTGTGCGTAGACCTGTCAAGTAGGAGCAAGAGGAGTCGGGGTTGGATCTGCAGTGGGTTGCACAGGTGGTGCGTAATAGACCGGAGTAGCGGGTGGGGCTACAAACTAGACCATTTAGCCAATACATGAGTGTGTCGAACAAGTCAGTCCATGAACGTGAGGAGTGGGTGTGGGAGGCGCATAGGAAGGGGTGGATTCAAACTGAGTCATTACATGTGAATAATCAAGGGCGTAACCTGGTTTGACAACACTAGCGGTGTGACCAGAGTGAGGTGGCATCACAGGAGAGGCCAGATAAAAATGAGGATGTTGTGTAACAGAGTTGATAACTCCATCAGCAGCATGAGATTCCTCGGTGTATCTCGACGTGAGGAGCCGACACAGGGAGCATCAGGTATAATGGTATACAAGTAACCAGATTGGGCGTATATAAGATTGAATTGCTAAGCCTTAAGGATGGATTCTTCCTCAGTTTGCGGGCACTCGAATGTGACGTCCTTGGCTATGGGGGGGAGTAAGGTTTTGAGGAACCAATCTAGGAAAATACTATCATCCAACTGGATCTTACACAGGCTACGACGACAGCGCCATTCATGGATATGATCCGTGATATGGGTAGTTGTGTTTTGTCTACATGATAATAATATTTCCACACCCTCATCATAACGGATGGGTAACTGGAAGTATTGAAGGAACATGGAGGCTAACAAGGAAAAGTCAAGGTAAGTGGCATGAGGTAGTTCGATATACCACTTGGATGCAACACTCATGAGTGTGTGCTAGAATAACCTCAATCAGACGAAATCATCCACTATGGTGTTAGATGAACACCATAAGTGGAATGCATAATGTGATTTTGGGGATCCTCGCCCACCTTACCCTCAAACTTAGGGATGTCTAAGGGAAGCTTAGTAGGCATGGGAGGCCATTGTGGGTTATGACAAATGGGGTCATTGGTCAATCGTTCCAAATCAGATAGGTTGAGACTAGCCGTAAAAGGTAGACTAGAACCAAGAGTGGATCAGGAGGAACCAACAATTGTGTCAGTGATGGCGGGAATGTAGCTCCCATGTGTAATTGGGAGTGGGTAAGATTGACTTCCAACAGGAAAAATAGTCACTGGTATGGTAGGAATAGTCAGAACAAACGTGGAAGGGCCACTGCACCCAGGTATAAAACATGGAATGGTCGAAAACATGGTGGTTAACGTGTGGCCACTCATAGTGGGTAGTGGACCAACAATAGTGTGTGCGGTGGCAGGGGCCTGTTATCACACATATAGTAGCTGGGCTACCATATTCTATTTTTCAGACACAGTACATTTGTCAGCCAGATCTTTTGCATTATGAGATGTTGAGATGAGCATTTTGATGGATCATGTTTATATTAGTGGACTATTGTACTATCCCATGTCAGGACTGAGTCTCAAGACACACAGATTTGAGGACTGATGTAGCCATTTATGCCATTACAGAGCAGTCTTTGATGCCCAGTTTTATATCATTTCTTTCTCATTGGACAGATGGTGTCTCAGATGGATTATATTGCATGATTATGACTCAGCATTTTATATTGTGTGATGGTTATTATTGCTCTTATACTAATTTTTGTGACATGTATTGACTTGTGGTATCATGATCTGGCGATCATAATTATATGGACTTGGTTGTGTCTTGTATTATGTATTGATGTCCTTACTTAGACTTGGAAGTTCTTGATCTATACTCATTGGTTTTTCCCTCCTTAGAGAGACTAGAGGTAGTCATTCCCACCATTGTTTTGGCTTGCTAGTGTTGGCTTCGTCATTCATTGTCTTCACCCATCTATTACCTTTTGGTTTAGTTTTCAACCCGACTCACTTCTTGACTTATGGCATGCAAGATCTTTCTCCCTGCTACAGCTTTTGTTGGACAAGCCTCCTTGTTTATATTGTGTCTCGGCTCTGAGTTGGTGACAAAACTTGCCTTTGGTAAGTTGGATAGTATGCCTAAATCATTATGGTCGGTTGTCCCGATGTTTGGCACTGTACAGAACTCCCCCTAGTCACTTGAGATATTGTTGGCTAAAACTGGAAGCTCATGTACTACCTGTATTGAAAATATTGAATATGCGCCCATGGAAAATGAAAATTATAAAACTGTGTTTCTTAACATATGTAAAGAGGGCAAGAGCAATGAAATGCTAAAATACTCCTTGAAGAGTATAGGAAAAGGTCCAAAAAAGCAATGGTTAAAAATATGTTGTATCCAAATATTGTTGACCTTATAAAAATAAATATGTCCCGGATGAAAGCTGTGATTAGCTGTGCTTTTAAGCACTTGTGAAGTCCCGAAGGGTCATATAGGACAAAAAGGGCATGAAATAAAATGATGGTCCTAATGAACTTGGATCAATCTTGTTGTAGTCATGATGCCTAAGTTGAATAAGCACTCTCTAAACAACTCACCCATTTGTGAGGCACTGCCATTCCTTGTGTTGTTGTTTGTCCGACATTGGATATAGTGAGTATTCCCTTTCCATATCCGAAGTGTCATGATGTTGAGTAGGAATTCATCCTTTGCCTTAAGCTTGTAAATTTCATCCTTCACCCTTCACTAGCAAAATGACTACAACTATGAAGTGAGTATAGTCTTGAAAGTCTGAGTCTGAGTAATAATAAATAAAGCCTTATATATGTATTGGTTGATCTACCGCCAGTGAAATGAATGCTACTTGTTGTAATTGTTACTTAAATGAGTTGTAGAGCATGTCTTAGCCTATTGCAGTTGCAACAGATGGATGACAGTCTGAGTTATTATTGGTGTCTGATCAGTTATAGATAGTTATATTGTTTATTGGGTATGATCAGGTAGAGACCTATGAGGGGTATGAGTATACACCTTAGATGGATTTGGACTCTCTGAGTCTAATGAGACAGTTTATTTCCAGTTCCGGGCACTTGTAGATATGATTAGGCTTATTCTGCCTCTATGATGCAGTTTTTCTTCACAGGTTGATATGTTTGAGCAGGGAGATGTTTTAGTTGGATCTCCTAGGGATTTGTATGGGCATAGGGGGGTGCAGCCACTTGTTTGTACCATTGTACCCCCATCCCAGAGAGCCTGGTGGGATCAGTTTGACAACGCAAGCACCCTAGGAGGTTGTTTTGGCAGGATCACGTTTCTTGAGGCAGATTAAAAATTATTAAATGGCTATTGAAGAAATCGATTTGGGCTACTGAGGTAAAGAAATGGCATGGGATGAGTCACAATGATGAGAGTGATGTCTTCCACACCTTCTCCAGCAGTTGCAACACCTGATTGGGCCCACACCTATTTTTGGGCATTTTTATATTATTTTCTGGAGCTTTTGGAAGGCTCATGATTTCCTCAAGAAGGCATAAAGTCAAATAATTATATTATTATATTATTTTATTGTGCCATGGGGGCACCTAGAGGGAGTTAGTCAAACACTCCTTGGACCCACCATGTGCTTTCATTTATTTCTTACTAAGTGGGTTACCTTTTATGGGTGGTTTAGTCCACTTTAGTAAATTATGGTTATATTGATCCATGTGTTGTATGTTGAGTTCATCTCAACCATTGATTAGAACATTTCATCTTTTAATCTTAGCCACTTGTTTTGAAAGTGGTTAGGATTCGGTTATGATTGTGGTTCTCTCATTTCTATTTAAAGGAGAGAGCTTCTCATTTGTAAGGGGTCTTTGGCTCCTGGATTTGAACAATAGAAGGACTTTTTGTGGATATTTTCTAGATTTGCTTTGCATCTGATGTTCTCAAATGGTGATTGGAAAATATTCAGCTTCCTAGCATTGTGCAAATTCTTGTGAGATCTATATTTTCTTTTTACTATCATTGTTTTGCCTACAGGAGGGTGTTTTGGCTAGAGCGTTTTTGCAGGGGGGCCTCAACTCGCTTGGTTTTCTTCGTCTTAGATCAAAGGGTTTTCATTAGTTTCATTGTGATCTATGAATACTTCGTTTTACTTTCTTGTAGCATTTGGTTTCTTTATCTCGTATTGGCAAATCTGATATTGTTGACGTTTGCTCATGCAGGATAATGGGCGCATTGGTGGCTCGTGGCTTACGTCATTCATAGAAATCATTGGGATCTTCCAGAATTGATCGGGATAGAAAATATCATCACTATTAAAGACTTCTACAAGCATTTCCAGGTAAGATCTAACAGGTGAGTCTCTTCACTTCAGATCTTATTCCATTGTACCTTGCTTTACTTCAAATTTTCTGAAAACTCCTAAATACTAAAAACCCTAAAAAGCACTAAATCTGGGAAAAGTATGATCTTTGGCCAAACCATTTATGGTTTCATAGATTGGGCCTCCCCTTCACTAAATTTGTTGCAACGCTGGTCAAACTCCTGCTGGTTTGACCTAGATCTGATTTTTAGCCAGAAAACTACATAACCCCCACTGAAAATTTGACCTGCTAGGGTTTTGAATTTTTCTAAATTTTGACTTCACAAACAGACAAATCGGGTCCCACACAGTCCAAATCAACCCCAACGCTGTCCAAATTCTTGACAGTTTGACCTAGATCTGAGTTTTTGACTAAAACAGCCCTAGCGCCCTCACTGAAAACTGGATTTTTTTGGGTTCAACCTTTTCTGAAATTTGACAAGATAGGATGATAGATCAGGGCTTGAGCATTCCAGAACATGCCCAATGTTGTGCTAGTTCCTTTTGATTTTCCCTAGATCTGAAAAATTGGTTTTCAACCCCCCTAGCCCCCTCATTAGATTTTGACTTTTCCATATCTGATTTTTGTGCTGATTTTCTGATTTGGGTTTGTAGATCAGGGCACCCTGACCTCATTCCTCCTTCAACGCTGAGTTGTTAGCCTCCAGGTGACCCTAGAACTGCAGATATGCTTCTCCAAGCCCTAGTGCTAGCCTTCCATTAAGCTGGTTTTCCTGTAACCTAACTTTTTCGGGCTAGTTCCTTTCTGGGTTCATAGATCAAGGTTATCCCAGGTGGGTTCACTGAAACGTTGGGTTGATGTTGACTCCATTGCCCAATACACATAAGGCACTAATCTCCTAGCTAGCGCTAGCCCTAACCTGAGCTCACTCCCATTCCCTTTGCCAACATTCATTTACAAATCAAGTTACCTATCTTTCACTGAGTTTGTCTCCTTGGTACTAGACAATCCCAACTCTGTCCTTGCTTACCCTATCATAGTTACATTTCCCAAGACAGTGGTCATCTACATCAGTTGCTAGTACCTAAGCCCTAGAGCTAGGGTTTCCATTCACCTTGCACCTTACATACCTTAAAGCCCCATTTGATCTGTTCTGGTGTCTAGGTCTGATCTCTCCTGTCGAGAGCAAATCCGGGTCTCCCCCATTGTTGTCTTGGATTAGGATAACATAAAGTGAAGGCTACCTTGATTGGCGTGACAACCATCCATTTGGGAGTCTAGGCAGTTGTGGTTCCATGCCTTAGTTGCTTGCCCCTCTACCATCCATCCTGGATCCACCTCACACAGGCAACTACAAGGCGGGTGATAACATTTTGGCGCCATTGTCGGGGAGGTAGAGGCCTACCATGGTTAAACATAGCTCACCTTTCCCTACGACATATCTTTTATTGGTGAATTACTTGTGTGGTTCACCTGGCCACTCCACCCCTCGACTTCACTGAGGATCATACCCAATATATTAATCTCAAGTTCCTAGAGCGTCCCATAAACCCTCAAGGAATCCCCATAACTTACACAAGAAAAAAAAGAGAAGTATCCAACCCCATTGTTGCCTCAAAGCATCCTTTGGGATCCCTTTCAGCTTCATCTAGCCCAATTACCAGAACAAACACTAGTGGGAATCAGAATGCTCCTCCTCCACAAAACCCTAGGATTTTTGGAAGGAAGGCCAAGGCATCTCCTTTAGATTTCTCCCTGATCCAGGGGGGCCCACATGACATGCCTGAGAAGTATTTCGAAAATGTTCCTAAGTTTGATGGAGTGTCAGCCACCTCGATAAAGTCTAGGATCATATGGAAGCATATGGAGCTGTGGATGAAGATGTATTCACAAGAGGTCTTCTGTATTCTCTCGAAGGAGATGTGCGAAAGTGGTTTGATAGGTTACCTGCTTCATCCATCAATGGCTATGACAACTTCGTCACAAAGCTTAACAGTGATTGGTCTCACAAGTTGGATTGGAAGTTCCTCCTACATCAACTGTTTGACATAAAGAAGAGGGTGAATGAAACAGTACATGAGTTCAATCTGAGATATGACAAGACTGTAGGAAATATTCTAGATGAAATTAGACCAAAAGACCAAGCAATTGTTATCCATTATCTGAATGCTTTTGATGGTTGGCTGGGTTTTAGTTTGAAGGATAAAAATCCGAATGACTTGAAGACTGCCCAGTTCAATGCAAAGATGGTTGAGCAGCATGTGGCATCTATGGGCAAGCAAAACTTCTTTGATCATTATGCCCCATCCACTTCTAGATCTGAGACTAAGCTCCGAAAGCCCAAGGAGCCTGTGAATGATCCAAAAGAGACAAAGGACACATTAGAAACCATGCAAGAAATGATGAAGCAACTGATTGTCTTAACCAAAAATGTTGCTAGTTTCCATGATCCTAAAAGACATAGAAATCCTTATGGCCCTATACCTTATTGGAACAACAATAGAGGTCCTGATAGAGATCTTAATAGAAGAAGGCCTGAGTATCCAGAGAATCCTGAGAAGAGGAATGTCAATTGGTGTGATGAAAATGATGAAGAGCCAACAAACGCCAACCACCTTGATGACCAACCAAACAACATCAATTTCATGAATGATTTGTCCTCTGATGATGGGTTTGGAAGAATTCTCCTAGAGGAAAAGCCATGGGAGCAAGAGGAGGAAACTTGGGAGAAGGGAGAAGACTTTGTTGATGATGAGCCTCCATTTTGTGCAATAAACATCCCTGAAACAAAAGAAGAACCACAGGTTAGAATTTACAAACAAAGAGTGGATCCCCAACCTTCTTTCTTTGACAAATTAAAAGTAATTAATGAAGATAAAAAGGAAGAAGAAGATCTTGCCTTAGGAGATTTGAATCTGAACATTGACATAGAGAAAGAGTTGAGCAAGATAATGTGTAACATCCCTATAACTAAACTGATGAATGTTCCCTCTATAAGAAGCCAGGTAGAAGAGTTCTTTGATAGCATTGTCCAAAACAAAACCCCCGAGTTTGCTTTAGAACCCAATCGCATACAGAGTCCTGAGAGGATACATCCAAGCAAAGATGAAAAGGATCCGCCTGTTAACATACAATTTGCTATCTATGAAAGAAAGAATGGTGGTCACCCTCCTTTTTATCTAACCCTACACATTCAAAATATGCTCCTGCACAATTGCATGTTAGACTCTGGAGAAGTTATGAATGTCATGCCTTTGCATGTCATGAAGGAAATGGGATTGGAACTGACTAGGCCTTATGGAAATGTTTGTGGCATAGACTCGAGGTGGGTGCCATCCTATGGCTTGATAAAAAACCTTAGAGCTGATCTGTTTGCATGCTCGGACATTTCCACTATGATGGATGTAGTTGTTATTGACTTGTCCCCAGCATATGGATTGCTTTTATCTAGCAAATGGGCAACTGGTTTAGGTGGATACCTCATGATGGACTTATCATACCTTTGTGTCCCAAACTCTGACGGGGCTCTGATTAGGATTAATAGGGAACCCTGCTATGAGAAACATTGGGAGACTTTTGAAGAAGGGATTAAAAACACATATGGGGAAGAGTTGTTGAATAGAGCTAAGGCTCATTTTATAGAAGATGCAAATGAAGTGTGGGAATATGGGCATCCTGAAAGCATGTTTCTAGCAATGGAAGACTCTAACTTATCTTCAGAAGAAAATCAAACAAGTCAAATTGCCAGGATGATTAGCTTGGAAATGCCTAAAGGTGAATGCTCAAAGGAATTAGAGGAGTTAAGAAGAAATGAGAGCCCATTCCAAGATCCTGAGCAAAGTGATGCAACAAATCTTTTAATTGAAGTTAATGAAGTTAATAATGCCAAACATGTTGGAAGAATCCCTCGTAGAGTGAATGAATGGTTTGCTTTAATTGACCAGAATAGAGAAAGAGAAAACCTAGGACTAGAACCCATTTACCCATGGGAAAACCATCTTGAATTATCAGTGTAGTAGATGCTGATAACAAAGTCAGTAGCACCCGCGTTTCTGATTTTGCTAGGTCATTATCTCAATTGTCTTTGGAAGATGGTAGCCTAATTCAAGTCTATGATAACTCTCTAAGTTGGCAAGAGGATGCCTTAATAAATGATGCACCCAAAGGAGATTTTAATCTCAACAATCTCGCTATTTTTCAAACTCCTTTAGCCACACCGATTAGTGCCTTATCTGCCTATCCTCTCACTCCTAGTTTTCTGCTGCCATCTGAGTCATCCAGTCTTCGCAATCATGATCTATCTCACATTCCTAGTTCTTCTGCACCACAGCCTAGAGTAGAACCAACCAATCTAGAGGGTATACATATCCATGTTCCTACAGGACAAGGATCTAGCCGCAGTACTGTTATATCCCATAGTCCTCATCCTTTGGAAGAAGTTAGAGATTTCTAGACGGTGGGAGAAATCGTCAAACATGTAGTATCTCCTCATAATGATACGCTTAGTGTGAGTACACAAGGGGTAAGGAAAGAGATTAGAGAAATCCTAGTTGGTAGCATAGCTATTCCCATTGATGGTGGTTCACCTAGATTTGATGTAGTCCCTTCGAGGAGAAGCTCAAAGATTATCACCCTGCAGCCACGAAACATCGTTGATGTCCATCCCATGCCAATACGTAACATTGAAGTAGTCTCCAAATCGGTAAATAGGAATTGATTTCCCACCGGAAGTCAAGTCCTTATCTGAAACCACTTCCTGCATTTCCCATCGGGGCAAGCTAATGATCTCTGGGTTGGACCTTTTTCTGTAGAACGTTGCGTTGGTGATATATGTTTTCTTGTCACCAGTACTGGATGCCAGATTCTGCTTCCTGTCAACCAAAGGGATTTGAGGGGATACATTCCCGACCTTACTTTGCCTTAAGTCCCACTTTTCCTGGTAGAGTAGAGTAGGTAGGACCTGAATAAGCATTTCCCAGCAGTAGTATAGAATGTTGCCTTGTTGTCTAAAGCTCGCTTTTGAAGCTCTTAGTGTAATTCTGTTTTCCTGCAAAATAAAAAAATCAAACTTTTATCGAAAAGTTATGGTTATAAATTAGATTTATTTTCTGCTTTTCAATTTCATGCATCTTATTTTCAGTATTTATATCCACATATTGTTCTAACGATCGGTCTGTGAGTTTGGTATAGCTCTGGACATGTTGCAGGTAGTCAGGTACATTCTTGGTAGTGATTGCAGAGCTGGATGGATTAATCGAGGATGCGAGAAGCAGAGTGCGAGTACCAAAGATTCTGAGGTTCTCAAGCGCTATTTTTAGTAGAGCACTTGTCCCAGCTGGAGCCAGATGTTATCACATATATAGTAGCCGGGATACCATATTCTATTTTTCAAACACAGTACATTTGTTAGCCAGATCTTTTACATTATGAGATGCTGAGATGAGCATTTTGATGGATCATGTTTATATTAGTGGACTATTGTACTCTCCCATGTTAGGACTTAGTCTCAGGACACTCGGATTTGAGGACTGATGTAGCCATTTATGTCATTACAGAGTAGTCATTAATGCCCAGTTTTATATCAGTTCTTTCTCATTGGACAGATGGTGTCTCAGATGGATTATATTGCATGATTATGACTCAGCATTTTATATTGTGTGATGGTTATTATTGATCTTATACTAATTTTTGTGACATGCATTGACTTGTGGTATCATAATTATATGGACTTGGTTGTATCTTGTACTATGTATTGATGTCCTTACTTAGACTTGGAAGTTCTTGATCTATACTCATTGGTTTTACCCTCCTTAAAGAGAATAGAGGTAGTCATTCCCACCATTATTTTGGCTTGCTAGTGTTGGCTCCATCATTCATTGTGTTATCTCCTAAAATAACCAGTCTGTTTTCTTTTATTTTAGGTGATAGGTTTGAGTCGAAAATTTTTATTTTCTCATTACTAAGTCAAAAAATCAAA